>JACJUY010011540.1:7909-25072 GCA_014220935.1 Platorchestia sp. MABIK
GTTTTAGATCACAAAATAAAGCAAAAGAAACAACGCCACTGATATTGAACTGGACGACATTCGGCGTGGATCAGAAATTAAAGTTGAAGTATAAAGAATCCAAAATTACGAGTAAAAGGGGAGGCTGATTTATTGCATCCGGTCAACATTGGTGTTGTGAAATGACCATTACATAGCAATGACCATTACTGGATGGTGTCCCTGAAAGTGAGTAATCCTGAAAGTACTGAAAGTAAGTTTCGTGAGAAATGAGGGGTAATTATCCTGTTGTAGCAAGGCGTCACTATTTGTAACATTCATTGGAATGTTTGGGTAGACTTTCTTTGTCATCTGAAGTTTGCATCAATTGTTTGACGATGTACTAAAAAATTAAGGTTATACAGTAAATGATTAATAGATCTAGAATATTTCATCATGTATTACTGGTTAACTTTTAATCAATCATCTTTTTGCTTTGTAAGACCTGGAGATGCTGCACGCGCCGGTGAGTTCCATTGCGGCGAGTGAGGTAGCGGTCTAACTTATACGTCTCCTTCGGTAGGCATCGGTCATACGCAGAGGAGAACACGGCAGTTTAAATTGAATTAATTTACATTGGGACATTTTAGAATTACTGAACACTTAAAATGACTGGATGAGATTTTGAGGGGTGACTAAAGTATAGTCACTACAGCCTCATAGGTTCGATAAAACTGAGGCCTCCTGAGTTAGATTAAATTCGAATTGTTTGGATCTTATAAATCACTATATATAATTAATGTGTTTTGATGGCACTTGAAACACAGGTGGCGAAAAGAGCATGTTTACCTGATTATGAATTCTCAGGCTTTGTTGTAATCTCCATTGTTGAACAAAACCTCATCTAGGTCACACCGTGTGAATAGTTCTCTAAAGTCGGTTGTGCAGGTTTTTGACCTAGTATTTTATTAACTGTCAAAAATATTTACTTATGATTTCATTAATAACAATTCAATACGTTAAACTGCAAAACAGATGAAACATTTTACTGTGCTCCTTTCTAAATTACAAATTTTAAACGAATATTTTGGTGAATTACGAATACATACGAACAAATTAATAACATTTTTAATGTTGATTGCATTTTTAGTTTCAGATGTTCTTCAGGATATCTCCCACCTGATGAAAGGAATGTTTTACGGGAGCCTCTAACGCAGCCATTCTCAACCTTTCCTCCATCGTTGACCCCCTCGGCTTTATGCATTTCTCCATTTACCCCTACTCCCATACAAAACACATACACACTTTCTTTGCATTCTCTCTCTCATTTTACAAAATTAATTTTAAATTCTTTTCTAAATTATCAGGTACTTAAATTATTTACCCCCGACTATAAAATTTTCCCCCTAGGGGTAAATTTACCCCTGGTTGAATACCTTTGCCTAGTCTAACGCGTGCCCTGCAGTGTATAACTCAGAGGGGGCAGAAACTATTCTCTTCACCCCTTTTTTGAAATGAGAAAAAAGAGGAATGAAATGAAAGCCGAAAGAATAAAAATATTCACTTTCTCTAGAGTTGATGAGGCCGAGTGCACAGGGAACGTCAAAAATGTACAGTAACGTTCGACAAATCACATTACACACGTTCCTATATCCTACCAATACACGTCATATTCATTACGACTCCGAATCTGATGGACTAACGCACCGAAGAAAATTGTAGAGCTGATGAAGCTTGTATCACAGATACGCTCTTCACACACTTTCTCCTGGTGGGTGTGACGGACAGACAGACGGACGCGGCTCTTATTATAGTATAGACTATGTAGTCCACCCCCTTTTATTTGGAATAAGAAAGAAGGCGAAATGAAAGAAAGGCCGTAAGAAATAAAAAAATTCAATCTCTCGAGAGTTGATGAGGCCGAGCTTGTATCACAGATACGCTCATCACACACTTTCTCCTGGTGGGTGTGACGGACAGACAGACGGACGCGGCTCTAATTATAGTATAGATTTATCACCCAGGTTACGTTGGAAGTGTGAAATCAAGTTCAAGGAACGAAGCAGCCGCAAATTATCTTCCATCGAAGAGGGTGGGGAGGATGAATTTTTAATTCTTGAGAAAAAAGAACAAATTTGGTAATTCTGTTTTATTCCGACGGCTATTAGGGCAGGATAGTTATTTTTATAACCACCGAGTAAACTGTTGGTTGGACAAATGATTACAGTATATTTTTAAGCTAAAAATTGCCAACCATGGTTGAAGAAAGAAATACAGGGCTCATCTTTTAAGAACACAATAACTACTTCTACAATTACTTGACTAAAATACTCTAATACCCTTATTGCACTTAATATGTATAAACAGGTAACTATTTAAACTATTTAAAACGACTAATTAATAACAAAGACCGAGGATCACCTGGCCAGTAATTAATCTGATCTATTAATATCTACAGAAAAACCCAGTTCACACCACTCGAGTCCAGCTCTGTCTAGACTAGTTCCAAGTAGGTTGATTGATTCATTGCAAGCGTCCAAATGTTAACCTCTTTTTCAGAGCAGTTGCGTAGAGCTACGAGCTCGCTGCTTCCATAGCCTTAGGTATGTCATTAGCTCAGTGGTGCCCATAGCTGGGTAATTCCCTTCATTAGGACTTATCGTCAACGTCGAGTCTTTTTTCAAGTTACTGTGTCTCGAAGTCATGTAGGAAATTTCACACAATTTCATTTCAATTTAGAGGGAGCAAAAGTTTTTCATATTCATTTGTTTACGTTAGAGCCGTATAAGGTAGCTTGTACCTTTTGGCTTGCGTAAAGATCTATACGTTAGTAAATTCTGTAAGTATTAAAGAGTGTACGACGGTCGCTTGTAAGGTGTAGCTGTAACGGTGCTTTTCAACGTGAAGGCATGGGAATAGAAACTGAACGGCATCCCAGCAGGGCAGGGTATGCTTTAGAGTAGGGGTTCTCAAACTTTTTTCAATCAAGGACCATTTTAATTACACCAAAATGAGCTGAGGACCAACTCACATGTGTTCCCCTCAGTAATATATGTTGATCTACATTGTACGCACTGTTTCATAATATCAGCAGTCATGGAAAGCTGTAAATAAATACCTTAACTGCATCCACTACTAAATTTGGTAAATTTTGCGGACCCCTGTGAAAGTGCCACAGACCCCTGGGGGTCAACGGACCCCACTCTGAGATCTCTTGCTTCAGAGAACACCGTGGACAGCGTGAAGCCGAGGTATGAGGCCACATGCCAACCTGAAGCAAACAAAACCGAATATTGTAAATTTTGATCGACAACGACAGCGACACCAGAATTCTATGTGAGAAAATATTACGCTACTTCAAGATTGCATTAAAAGAAATGACAAGGCCTGGACGAAAATATACAGGAGTCGGAGTCGAATGTTCAAAGTCCCGACTCCCCAGCCCTAGTGTAGTATTAAATTATTTTCTGGTGCCTACAATTTTGATCATAATACCTACTTCACCTCATTACTCAGCTTCTTCTTCAATGCATCCCTCAAGTCCTCCATCATACATCTTCACAAAGTCAATCATTATTTTTCTCAGTTTCATGCAATCGATCCTAAGTTATGAATTTAAAGAAAAACTCACTCATTCAATAAATTCAAAAAGGTATTCAATTTACTTATACCTTTTTCCTCATTTTTCAATATTTCAACATTCACTTTTATGGCCCAGCCACACCAATATTCATCACACAACCTGGCTCACTCACAGGCGTCAGATAGTTTCATTCTCTCATTCCGTACTCGTCGAATCAAAACTTTGTATTTAGCAATCGTTCAACTTCTGGATTAAGCCCGTCCTCACCATTTCAAACTGTTATTGGCTTTACCAATTGTCAGCTCAGATCAACAATTCTACGAAAGCTTAGAACGTTTCTGTTCCCGTTAATGCATGTTTCAAATAAGTGTGAGCCATCCAATCACTGTCTGGAGGATGAAAAACTTTTTTTTTTTTATTCGTTCGTTTCTCACTACGTAATCCAAACGTAATCCAACTCCTTCCTGAATGTGAGACAGCGTCACGCATGCCCACAGGCTCACTCTAATGTACGCTGTCACTCCTGACAGTTCAAGTTTCTGATTCTTCCAATGAATACACAACTTAATTTAACCGGCGTTTTTTGAAGAACTAACACCTAAGATCGCTAAATAGAAAATCCCAATTTGCAAGACTTGTTATACATACTTGAAAATGTGAATTGCACGAGTTATGCAATCTAATTTATGTACTCCTTTATACACGATGAAATTTTGAATAAAAAATGTGTTACTTGTATTGCTAACTCGAAGCGTAAAGTATTGAAACATCAATTATGTTTTCATGTGTAATCAAAGGTAACTATCTCACGTGGTGAGTCAGTATGCTTATATCTGAGAAAGCAGCCAACGGAACATTATTTTCCAATATTTGCGAAAGGGTCCCCTATAACCTTTGCCTCCGTTTGTCTGGCTTCACAAAAACTGACCCCCGATCAAGTTATTACAGTCTCATCGGGAAAAAAATTCCCAAAAACAACAGGCTTTTTCGTCGTTGAAGGTCAACGTTTCTAAAAAGCACTTGCATGGTTAGTTTTTGGACCAAACGACAAAGATTTCAGCACACTAAAGTTTTTGCTCGTAGCACTTCTTGAAGCAGTTAACTGCAGCCCCTGGCTGACTACGATTCCTTATTTTCCTCGACAGGGTTTTCCGTGAGATACATTTATAATCTGTGTTTCAGTTCATACCTAAGATACTTTTTCAAGCCAAGTGCGAGAAAAAATGTACGGTAGTCGTACCAGAAGTTTACTGATGCAAAACTAATCTCAAGGACTGCGCAACAGGTTCTATGTACTTGGAGAAATTGTGCGTAATTATGGCAAACTTTAACGTTTTTCAAATTAGGAAGAAGATCCAATGTACCCGGAAAGGTCAAAATCAAAATAAACTTTTTTACTTCTCAATAGTTAGCTTTCTCTTATCAGGAGAGTGAAATTGCGTACTACATGCATAAGATTAAATATTGTTTTTAAACATCTGTCATAAACTGTTATAGAAAGTCAATAATAAACACACGAGATTCTATTAAGCAACTTAAGGTTGCAGCACAATCACATTAGGTTCAAGATGTATTCACCCTAATGAACACGGATAGAAAATATATTAGGTTGAATCAATAATTTTGAAATCTATGCATTTAATGCATAAGTTTCATTACAGCAGTATTTTCTTCCTACCAAGTTGAAGGCTTGAAAAGATTGTGGCCAGCATTACAGGTGAGTGAGCTGATCAGTCGGCCTCCCCCATTGGATCAACTATATGCAATGACTTTTAAAATATTTCTAAGTAGTACATTTAAAACATCGCTCTTTAAACATACTTTTTAACTAACTATAGTAACATTTCATGTTTATAATATGTTAAAAGTCATAGATTTAGAAATGATGAAACGAATATATTGAGTACAGATCCGTGGCAGTATGCGAATAAATTCAAACTAGATCAAATACATACTTGAATCATTCTCGTGTTCGTATAATTTACGTTGTTATATTAGGTTATTGATTGAGTGCATAAACACACTCAGTCAACAGTTTTCTAGCTGCAGTAGCGTGAATCTGAACGATGAGAGAAAGTCAAGAATAGTGTAGACACGTGAAGCATTAAGGACGTATTCTGCAGACAGGATGTATGGAACGGAAAAGCCTCCTCTTAGGAAAAAGAAAGTCACGGAACGTAAATCTAAGGATAAAACAGGCAAATCCAATGTATTTGTCTGAAAAGAGCATTGATTTGGCGACGCGTATAGAAAGGAACAACCCTGAAAAGTTCTTTTCGCCAACTGTACTTTGATGCAGACGTTCAAAATCACAATCCTCTTCAGAAGGGAGATCACAATCGAGACACGTTTTCTAAGCAACCGTGACCTTCTAAAATACTGTACACTCAATGATGATGTTATGCTTAACACTTTGACTGCGGCAGGTAAAACTGAAGTTAAATATTCAACTCAAATTTAAAGTCAATAATGTTGCATGCGATGTTGAAAATACCAAACATTAGCTGAATCGCGGTTTCATTTAGTTCCGATTAGGTATTGTTTAATTTGGGTTTGTGTCTACTAGTCGGCCAGCAGGCAACATTACGAAAACTCCTTCAGTGACCAACTATGGCTCACGTCGCAAAGTGTAAAGGATACAGTTGGCTCTTCTGAAGTGCTGCTTTTAAACAAGTGGAACTCTTAGCCTTTTGGGGGCACATGATTAATGGGGTGCTACGGTGACAACGAGCTAATTTGTGAAAATCCTTATATAGGCTCTAGGATTCGTATACATTATTGGTTTTAAAAATGACACATAACGTAAATTTACAGTTTCACAACTTTTAGATACCTACAGGATTCGGACACGTTATTAATGTTAAAAATGACATAACGCAAATTTACAGTTTCACAACCTGTAGGTACCTATATTCATCATGCACAGGGAATAAATACGTTGAAATTGGAGGTCTGATAAAGGAATATTGTTCTCCAGTAATAGCAAACACAACAAACATACGCAACCAAATTGTAAGTCCCGAAGCTGGAGCCACCGCTGTCTTCAGGTAGGGAAGGAAAGGCAAAAACGTTTCGAGTAGTTTACTGGGGGTTGGAGCAGGCTAGTCCGGAGCTATCAGCTGGAAAAGCTCAGTCAAAATGCGATTGCTCAGACACGACGAGCACTTTTACGCGGCTCGGCTCCCGAATGTACGGAGGGAGCTACATACCTCCTTTCTATACGGAAAACTATAAGTCAAGAAGAAATAAAAATAAAAACAAAATTTTTCTATATGAACAAATGAAAAAAAGATAACGCAGATAGCACCGTCTGCCACAGTCCAAAAAAACGTAAACAAAACACTAGAGAACTGGTTAAATACAATTATGCAAAGCAAAAAGTGTTAGGTACATCAACGCAAAGCAAAAAGAATAAGGGCAGCTGAAGCGATATAACAAAAAATGCCCTTTTCTTCAAAATTTAAAATTAAACAACTCGGTACAACGCCATTACACAATACATGGTTCTTACTAGACAAACAACGCAGGTATGGGCACTCCTACGGCCCTATCGTTAAGTATTTGCCTGGTAAGCATAACGTCGTTTCCGACTGCCTAAGTAGATTGCTTGTAAATAATGACAGACTCACTGCTAAAGTAGACTCACTGCTAAGTAGATTGCCTGTAAATAATGACAGAGTCACTGCTAAAGTAGACTCACTGCTAAGTAGATTGCCAGTAAATAATGACAGACTCACTGCTAAAGTAGACTCACAGCTAAGTAGATTGCCTGTAAACAATGGCAGACTCACTGCTAAAGTAGACTCACTGCTAAGTAGATTGCCTGTAAATAATGACAGACTCACTGCTAAAGTAGACTCACAGCTAAGTAGATTGCCTGTAAATAATGACAGAGTCACTGCTAAAGTAGACTCACAGCTAAGTAGATTGCCTGTAAACAATGGCAGACTCACTGCTAAAGTAGATTCACTGCTAAGTAGATTGCCTGTAAACAATGGCAGACTCACTGCTAAAGTAGACTCACTGCTAAGTAGATTGCCTGTAAATAATGACAGACTCACTGCTAAAGTAGACTCACTGCTAAGTAAATTGCCTGTAAACAATGACAGACTCACTGCTAAAGTAGACTCACTGCCTAAGTAGATTGCCTGTAAATAATGACAGACTCACTGCTAAAGTAGACTCACTGCCTAAGTAGATTGCCTGTAAACAATGACAGAGTCACTGCTAAAGTTGACTCACTGCTAAGTAGATTGCCTGTAAACAATGACAGACTCACTGCTAAAGTAGACTCACTGCTAAGTAGATTGCCTGTAAAAAATGGCAGACTCACTGCTAAAGTTGACTCACTGCTAAGTAGATTGCCTGTGAACAATGACAGAGTCAGTGCTAAAGTAGACTCACTGCCTAAGTAGATTGCCTGTAAACAATGACAGAGTCACTGCTACAGAACTGCAAGGTTGCGCGGAGCTGCCGGCAGCAACACAGCCTGAGGTATGCGTCGCGCTGCCGAGACAGAAAGCGAAGGGTCGGACACCAGACGTTCCCAATGGCACGGCGGTACAGACAGGCGCGAAGACGGGAGATGTATTCATTGTAGTTTCCCACACGGGATCTAAGTACCTGATTACTATCAATTTTACTGTGGGAAGTTTTATGTGCAAAATACCTAAAACTAGCGAAAACTCTTGCTTTCGACATCAAATCAACGTTCTTCTGACAACCGTGATTACAGTACGATGAATAGAACTAACCTCTTACTCCCTCTTCACTAACCAGTCAGATCTCAAAATGATTTTTTGTCACTGGCATCAAATTACAAAATTCTAAATTCCTTGATACCAGCGATTAGTCCTCATACAATTGTTGTGTTCTCAAATTATTAGACGAATAATAAATTTATAAAGACATGGAAGTATCTTAGCTCATTTTGGTCACGATATGCAGCTATTGTTCTCTGTTAGCTCAAGGTATGGTCTAATTTCTTTCTTCTAACACTGTGCAATTGTTTTAACAATTGCACATTGTTAAATTACACATTGATAATCAAATTCAACAATAACATTATAAAAAAATTAACAAAAATTTAACATTGTCAAATTATAATGTTCTCTAACGATAATAATTGAAATTTAAACATTTAAATTGTTTCAATTAAACGCCATTATACATTCGTAGCGATGTCGCGCAACTTTGATCTTCAAAATATCTCTTTTCCCACCACACTTAAACAATACTTTCAACACCAGCTGCTCGGAAGAGTCACGCGCTCTCAGATTCTTGCTGTGTTCACATTGTCAAAAACCTTTTCTTGAGAAAAAATCATTAGGGGAAATTTGTAACACCACGGCAAATCAGCGCCTGACAACTTAGTTTCGTTATAGATTATTAAACTAGCAAGTCGTAATATAATATCCCATTTGACATAGAATAGAGCGATTTGTTCACTAATTGAGCTAATCTCGAGAGGCAAATAGTTTTTTTTCATTTTCGCGTTCATCATCGCTACTCTCAGGTAGGGAAAATTTCACTGTTTTGGGAATTTCGGTGAAATTTTCGTTTCAGAAAAGGATTTAGGCGGGTGATAATATCAAGCCTGAGTGCACGTACATCTCAAGAGCCCGTGTCACAGTGTACTGTAGACTCGACGTTACCCTGTCTAACTTTTTGCTGCTTTTATGCATGTTTTACGCCGCCTAAGCGATTTAGGCGATTAAATCACAGGCGAAAAACATGCATGCAGGCGGCGAAAAACTTTGACTGGGTAATTTAAGTATCAGTCATCGTGCACTCATGCGCAGAATTTAAAAGCGTTATTGCTGATTGAGTTTTTCTTCGAAATAGATAATCGTTGGGTTTCTTCTTCAAGCGTCTCTTCGCAAATAATAACTTAACAATAATTAAAATTAGAATTTATGAATGATTAAAATTAAGAATTGAAGATTAATTAAAATTAGAATTCAAGAATAATTAAAATTAGAATTTAAGAATAATTAAAATTTCCATTTAACAACAATTAAAATTTGAATTTAACAATGATTAAAATCAGAATCTAACAATAATTAAAATTAGAATTTACCAATAATCTGAATTAGAATTAAACAATAAGTAAAATTTTAATTTAACAACAATTGATATTAGAATTTAACAAACGAAAATACAACGAGTTGACGGTCTGATTTGCCAGTTGTTTTAAGTATTTTGGTAGTATTCTCTACCATATAGTACGCGTGGAAAAATAGAACAAACAGGAAATCTAACTCGGGGAATCACAATAACAGGATTTGTCAAATTGCAACGGAAATTAACAGGACGGAGTAAAAAGCTAGTCATTCAATTCTAAAAAAAAAAACATTTAATATGATTTTTCACAGCATTTGGTCTTTGCGTACAAAATTAAATGAATCAATTTGCTCAGTTGTTCGTAAAAAAAATTTGTTCATGCCATTGAATATGTAAATATATTGCAAGTTACTGGTCAGAAAACATGATTAAAACACAGGTAATGATTAACCATGAACATGATTAAAACACATGATAAACATCGTTGATAGCTTCAGGCAAGATATCCATCCATGGACGCTTCCGATGGGCATTGGACAATATCCAACGCATCAGCAGATCATTAATTTCTTCTCCTACAACGCTTTAATTTTAACAATTAAGAGTTACTTAGTTATCAAAATACTTTTTATTCAATTAATTTTTTGCAATTCGCGATTTATTATTCTGTGAAATATATTTCATGCAGACTTTAACAGTCGTCGCTCAATGATATTCAAACCTGACCTTGTGAAGGACATGAATGTCCGAGTAACAAACACCGTTTACTATTTCCATCGGAAAAAAACTGAACAATTTCCAACAGAAAGAACCACGCCAATGTACCTCCTAACATCTCCTAGTGCAGCCACGCGTGGCCGACACGGATGTCAACAAGCCTCGAACTCTTTTTAAATTCGTATCACTTCATGTTTCCAGATTTTTGGAAGAAAATTACTGACACCCCATATCATGTGTTTATGCCGTCAGTCCCCTTCAAGGTGTTCGTTTTCTCACCCTTGATCCTTGACATGACCAGCAAAAACATGGCTGGTCTCATCATATGATTAAATCTGGTCAGTCCACCACGGCGGACAAGGCTGATCTGGAGAAATTGCTTCTGCAGGCGCCTGCCTCACGCAAGCTGGAGTACTCGAGCAAAACAAATTGCTTGTTCTACAAAGGATTTTGATTGCGTTTCACCACTTTAAAGAAAACGGAGACGTAATGCGAAAAATTTATCGCTTTGCGTTTCAAATGTAATATAAATGTAATAACTAAATATCTACGCTTTATTATAGATAAATCTTTAAAAATTCACGCTGTGCATGGAACAAGTGCACTGTGACATAGAATAACCAAGCCGATCAGTTAGAAAATATACAACATTCTCCTCATTTCGGTGTGCACTCTGAAAAAGAAATGATACCTGAAACTTACTTTTACGAAAGTATCAAAGAAGGAAACTTTAAAATCACATACACAGTGTGTGTTCTGCTGTGTTTAGTAAAACAAAACACGAACAGCTGTCTAAGCTGGCATCCATTTCATCCCTCATGACAAAAAACAGTACTCGTGATTCTTGAAACCAAGATTAAGATCAGAACTTAGCGGAATTATAATTTTGTGAGACAAGATGAGCATTCTACTACCAAAGTACTATTCTGCATACATTCCACGGAGATAGGATCTAGCAGTGGCGTAGCCAGCCGAAAATTTCGGGGGGGTTTCGGGGGGGTCCAGGATCCTCGACAAATAATTTCGGGAGGGGGGGGGGCAGACATTAATTATCACCAATCTTTTTATTTTGACTTAAAACGGCGACTGAAACTGCCCCCCCCCCCCCTGGCTGCGCTACAGGGATATAGGCATTGAATGTACGGGTGCCAAAACTAGAACCGAGTGTATAAACTAGACCGGATCCAGTCAATACGAAGCCTCAGGGGGAATATTTCAGAAAAATCATTACGGTGACTTGACCTCAGTTGAACGGTTTGAGTTTGCGACGGTGCTAAGAGAAATGCTTTCCTCCTTTTTAAAAGAGAAAAATCTTCTTCATAAATACGTCATGTTGTACTGATCATCGACTAGTGAGATTATTAATATATGGGTTATGAAAACAACAATTATGAAATTATTGTTTTATTTCTTCAAAAAAATTGCTGGAGCATCTGAATTCAAGTATAAAATACTTTGCGATTTGAAAAGCCTCTTTTAAAAAAAATGAGTGGCAGTGATGATAGGAAAACAGATAGTGTAAATGAGAATGCCACGAGATGTAGTTTTTCAACGATAATGTTGGTGGGTAAAATTAAAAACCTATTCGAAAATTTCGGCAAGAATACAGCTACCAAAACTAGAATAGAAAAATGTAATTAACTTTCTAGTTTCCTGAAATCAAATAAAGAGTATGACTTCTATTACGGATTTCTGCAGGTTTTAACCATTCGATACAGTGTGTGAACTTTCTTTTCCTTCAACCTTTCATCAATGGAAACCGTTGACATAAGTCTTTCAGTGCGCAGCCTGCGAATGAAGTTCTTTGAACTAATATTCAATGCAAGTAAAATTCACCTGTCGTTTAATGACTTCATTATTACCGAAAAAACAACGAAAAGAAACAGCTTTCATCAATATTGATCAGTTTGTTAACGTAACAGTACTTCAGAAATGCTTTTCTAGGTCCCTAATTAGCATAAGAAGAGGAGTGATTCAGTTGAATGCAAGTTCAATGGTAAAAGCACTTTCACCTAACCGCTCCTACTCGTTTTCTTCGTTTTCTATAATCACCAGAGGAACTGCACATACTCTGCAGTAAAAATATTGCGAGAGCGAGACTTGGATCGAACCTGAGTCTTCACAGTCTGAAGTATAATTCTCATCTCATCACGCCACGGAGAAAACCCCAAACATTTAATTTGTCTTTCCCATTCTGTTACGTGATTCATCATTAAATGACAAGTTTAGTTAAAACGAGCAATGATATTCAGTTAACGTTGAACTGAAACACGTAAGCAAGACCAAATTAAATTTTTGAGTTGATGATGTAGCTAAAATCTGCGGTTTATCACTCTCATCATCTGTTCAATGGCTTTGGAACAACTCATGCATCCTCCCAATGATCGCCTTAAGCTTGCATCTCAGAGATTATCAAAGTTGTGAAAGTAAAATCAGATGAAACTTAATGTGGTTGGAGAGGAAGTTAACCAGAGAAATAAATACGTGTAAATTGATGTGTAAGGGACATTTCAATAAAAGAATATTTTCACCACCGCGAAAGACCGCCAGCATTCAAAAATGCGCCAACGAGTAAAAACCATTAAAAAAACGACTGGCTAAAGAAAAAGCTTTTTGAAATTATTTTCCGATAGATGTTTCAAGATTAGTTTCCAGATGAAGAACTTTCCAAAGTTGAGGTGAAGTTCAGCCGCCAGAATGTAGAGTACGGTAAAAGTCTCCAGAAAGAAAGTGCCGCATGACTTCCATTGACCAGTTTTCAGACACTAAAATCAGGCTTCAGTCATCGTGTGTGCTAACATTTCGAGAAAAAGAAAATCCACTCTTATATGTGTTCTTGACCTATAGATATCCACTCTTATATTTATTATTTGCAAAGTAAACACAAATTGAAGCATCGAATGAAGCCCCGTTTTAGATCGCTTAAATAGCATTCCAAGAACAATCTGCTCTTTTTTCATCAGGGAAACGCACTGTCTCGACCGTCAAACAGTCCCCGCCCACAGAGAGAGTCAGGGTTATTTCTCCAAGTTCTGAAGCTGGGACTGTGGTCCCGTTATGACCTGAGCTCGACTCACTAAAGTCTTCGTTATGATCTGAGTGGTTAAGAACGCGCTCTTCCGTGAAGGTGTCGGCAGTTCGAATCCCGGCAGTGTTGCCTGGTGTTTCTCCCCGTTGGGAAAAGGGAGAACTCCGCCCCAATTCCCCACTCCACCCAGGTGACGGAAATGGGCACCGGCATGTCCGGGGGTAACCGTCATTGCGTCTTGGTGTTAGTTATAAGGCATTTGAAAAACCAATGTACAAGGTGATGTGTATCAGGCTTGGTTGAATGGAATAAAGCATCATTTTCCTGTTCTGTATATTCCGGAGTCTGAGATTTGTGCATCTTTCTGTAAAACAATTGAAGGTCAAAAGCACTCCTCCAAGTAAATATAAATTGCGAAGAGACTACGCGAGATTTGTCGTATAATGCGTCAGAATTTTCGAAGCAAACTTGCTCTTGTGATGAAAGCTAGAAGAAAATGAACTTGAAATTATTTATTTAACGAGTTAAATAAAATGTAGTCACAAAAGTGCGTAACAATAAATAAACTGATGATGATTCCATTTTTCTTGCCGGTTTTGTGATACTTTGACTCACAAGAGAGTCTCGGTATTGTGACAGAGAACCTTCGGAGTACCTTTATCTCTGAGTACTTTCCTGCTCATATGGGAAAGATGTAATTGCATGATCGTAACGGAATCGTAATTGGAATGTAATTGGAATCGTAACGTAGCAATGAACGTTGTAGACGCCGACTAATATCAGAAGTAATGCCGCGCTTGCACGTTGAAGGAGAAGCTCATGGAAAACAAAAAGCTGATGAGCAACTTGCTGAGACCGGGAAGGCCGCTGCAAATTACGCAAAATCATTACCGTGAGAGGATTTCGGAGGATTTTATTGTTCAAAGAAAGAAGGAAAGTGTCAGAGTGTTTTATTTATTTTAAAGGAAGGTGTTTTTATTTTATAGAACATGTTGTAAGTAAGCCATCACTAACGCAGACGATTGCAACGTTGCTATGGCTGCTCAGTTGTTACTCAAAGAATGCTACTCAATTACACTGTGAACAGAATATTTCTGGTTAAAAAATTGAATGAAAAATAATTCTTCTCGATGTTCCCAACAGTGTTTTTAAATGACAAAGTACAGTAAAGGACTTTTTTAATCTATCACTTTGTTTCTTATTCTTAACTACCTAGAACAGAATTTTTTGGGCAAGATTGTTCCATAACATTAACTACATATTTTTATTAAACATTGTGTAGCGTGCAATTGAAGATTTGTGACTAATTTGAAGGCAACACACAAAGCAGTTTCAAAAAGTTAAGTTATTTAAAGAAATAATGAATCACAAATGACTTCTCATCACACATAAAAATTTTCTCTATTAAAACATAGTTAAAACTATTCTATTCAATTGTACTGCATTTTATTGATAAAAATACCTAGTATTTTTTTCGAAAAATTGACGTGAGATTTGTTAAAAAATATTGTGTTGACGCTAGAACATTAGAACTGATTTCACATAAAATATTTTCCTCAATACACACTAGCTGCAGTGGACGAAGTTAATCGAGAAGCTGTGAGGAAATGTCAACGTTCTTCCACAAATTTAAATTTTTTACTGTAACGAGTACTTCACACATTATGTAAATTTTGAGTACCTAATGCATTACATAACTGTTGGTTTTATGCACAGAAGTAAACATTCCCTCTTCGGTATCATATTCCCGCAAAAAAAACTCTGAGAGTTCCACGCTTTTTATATGCATTGTATTGTGAGTTTTGCAGACCTCGAGATTTTAAAGAGGCTTCAAACTAGCAAAAGATTCCCTTCATTTATGTTCTACACTCAAATTAATCACTTTTTATCAAACCAGTATGAGGCAACTCAATCTGCCAATTCCCGCGAGTGAATTTTCTTTTTTCATTTTCCGACTTCGGTCTTTAGTCGTGAAAATTGAAGCAGGAGTTGAAGACTCTCCCACGTTTTTACTAGCTTGATTTCAAAGTCAACGTTATTTTAACAAATACATGCGCAGTATTCAGAAAAAAGTTCCTTCTTCCATATCGAGAATATGCTTCCTTTTGACATGCGAAGCTCTTGCTTATGAGTATGGTTGTGCACCATAATTCTCCATAATTCACCATAATTCTAAGCAAAGAAACCAAATTATTCGCCATGTACCAAAATTCGATTAATTACGAGTGATGAAAACTGGATCTCACACACGGCAAAATAAGACGGTCGTTAATAACTAAGGCCAACTCCCTTTAGGGTGGAAAAAGAACCAGTTCGTTGGAGCTCTTTCTCAATTACAAGTCCATGGAGTGGAGTGCCATACGAGTCAATGAACTTACCCTGACCCAGCAGTAACTGCATTTCAACCTGTCCAATTTATTTGCTCTAAGTGATGACTTCAATGATTGACCGCTTTCGGAAATTAAAATTCTTTGAGGCTCAGTGTACACTTTTATACCCTAATATCACGTGCTGCATTTTCCATCTGTTGGTCTCAAACTCAGACAAAGAGAGTAGTTGAGACTGTAGGAGAGACTCAAATTTTAGAATGATTGTGGAAAACTGCTATACATCTCTATAGTATAGAGATAAACTGATGAAATCGGAAGAGGAGAATGGATTTCGTCCCATTCATAAACCGAGTAACTGTTAAGACTTACCCAGTCTTCAGGTCGTTATAAAATTTACGCATAAGTGTAGATAATGAAACAACGAAGAAACAAGTTAAAAGCCAATGCTCTTGAGAATTGGATAACTGTGGAATCAAGTTTCATGCACTTGCGGGTTAACTAGCGTTATGAGTCGTATCTCCGTGAGGCTCAAAGAAATATCTTAAAGAATTAATCTTGTATTCACGCGTTCCACTAACAGGGCCGTCTAAGGAAAGGCGAGTGGCAAGAGCACCGAGAACACCTAGAATAAAAGAACTCCTATTTCAAACTTAGAGTAATATCTAAAATAATCCTATACCTGAAAGAAAACAGGAATAATGAATAACAAAATTCCTATTTCAAACTTATAGCAATATCTGAAATAATCTAATATCTGGCAGAAAACTGGAATAATAAACAGCAGAACTCCTATTTCAAACGCACATCAATATCTGAAAAATCCTATATCTGGCAGAAAACTGGAATAATGAACAACATAACTCCTATTTCAAATTCCCAGCAATATCTCAACAAATCAATTGATCAAAGTTACAATACAAGAAGAAAGAGGAAATTATGCGCAGTCTAGAGCAGCGCTCACCAGCAGCACAAACATTTCAGGCACGAGCAACAAGCAGAGCGAATGTCCCGCGTCGCGGCCACAAACTCAACACGAACTGAGAATGGGATTTACTTTCACATTCCCAGGGTATTTTGAAACTATACTTATCTAACTAACAAATCCTTACAGGAATAATGCTTGGATAAACAGAAACATATCGTGCAGAGATCGTTCATGCATACTCTCGTTTTCGCAAAGGTAAATTTCACAACTTCCAAAAGAAGACAGTTTTAGTTCATAATATCATTTCAGCATCCATATTTGATAATTAGAAAGGAATGAATTAATGAAGGAAATGGAAAAGGAGAAAAGGCTTCTCAAGAGGAAAGCAGAAAACTTATCTTTGTACATGCATTGTCATGGAATTGATCAAGTTCACCATCTCCAAAAATTTGCATTTAATCTGTTCAGTTCGTCCGAATAGAAAAGGGGTTTCAACCCGTTTCTGCTGAAAATCATTCTCAAAGCATCGACAGTATCTGATACACTAGTGGATGGTACA
>JACJUY010011541.1:13725-25072 GCA_014220935.1 Platorchestia sp. MABIK
GCTGACTGGCACAGGGCTGACTGGCACAGGGCTGACTGGCACAGGGCTGACTGGCACAGGGCTGACTGGCACAGGGCTGACTGGCACAGGGCTGACTGGCACAGGGCTGACTGGCACAGGGCTGACTGGCACAAGGCTAACCGATGCAAGTTCACACTCACTTGGCAGATTTAGAGACCTCCTCAAATGTGAGGAAAAATTATGTTTTTAAGTTGCTATGATGTAACATAGAAGGATGAGTAAAAATCCCGAATTGAATCATTTTTAGAAAATGAGAACAGACCATCAGGACAGTTTTTGAAGTAACGCAACGAGGAATTTATCGTGCCAGCACCGTCACAGCAAATTTAACTCTCCTTGCTTAAATCTGCAGACTACGCATCGCATGCGTCAGTTTAGACGGCCAGTTGCGTGCGAAATGGAATCACCCCTACAGTCATCATTGAGAAATATTTCACTACATCGTTTATGAACAATAGAAAAAAAATGACGCTTCTTTCTAAGCTCTGAAACGAAATGTTATTGAACTAAATGAAATTTAGTTTTATTTCTGATTTCTGATATTCTTACCCAGATTGCATTAAAAAAGAAACGCAATAAAAGAAACCCTTCGTTCACAAGTTTTTTGTTTGTAATTAGCTTTAGGAACAAGAGGAGGGTTGTTCAATTAAATGGTAGCGCATTTCACCCAAGTTTTAAAATCATTGAAAAATAAATAATTTTCTTTTTTGATGGTGGAAATCTTAGAAATATTTCTATCGAAAAACCCACGTTAAACCGTTCGAGCGTTGCCTTCTAAAACTTCCGTGTATACCTATGGATGCTTCACGGCACTGTCTGAAGTGTGTTGAGGAGCACCGGATGGAAAATTACGGCTGTGACCACAATATTGAAGCGCCGATGACAAAATTGCATTACACGAGGGGAAAAAAGCGTCGGAAACTAGGTTTCCTGTTTTCAAAGACTTCACGAGAAGATTTCGATGGTAATGATAGAGGAAACTCAACATACCTCTCTGTCGAAATTTGTATTTGGGAGTATAATTCGTTGTTTTCTCAAAGTTGAAGCTTAGAAAATGACTATTTCATGGGTTATGCCACGATTGTTGAATAATTGCCCTCACGGAATTTTCAAGCATAAATTTGGGCAACAATCAAAATTAGAGACATCTGAGAACGTCGTGACTCAAAAGTGGAGTTCAGGACAAAAGATCGGTGTATTTTATTGTCAAATTAGCCTACAATGTTATTGCCTGAGAAGTGAAGCCCATTTACTCCGAAGGGATCATATTATATCCCAATGGGGAGTGTGAGACATGTGTCTTGAGTAAAGGTAGCTTTGCCTGGATGCGCCTCGAAACTGAATGTAAAAGAATGCTCTCTTTGATGATGTGAGCGGTGCAAGCCCAGGCGTTCTTTAATGAGCTATTGTCCATCACTTGCATACAATCTAATTTATGAAATTCAACGAAGGTTAAGTGGAGTTTGAAAAATCAACCCCTGAATAGAAGCCGGACATTCAAGGTCAAAAATAAAAAGAGTACTTTTTTGACCATCGAGGTTTCCAGGGCAATCAATGGAGTCAAGGTGAATAATGAAAATTTCACTGTTCCCTTTACCACTTTTGCTGATTGTTTCAGAATTTTCGATGCGTAAGGGCTGGTCCCGTATTTGTGCTGGGACCTAAAACTGCACGCTGCTTTGCTTGTTTAAAATGTAAATGTAAACTCGGTAACCGAGCAAATAAAGACTGTGCAATAAATAAAATAAATTAAGCGGTGCAATGACTGAGCAGTGCAATAACTAAACAGTGCAATAATGACCGTGAGTGCCGTGTGCCAGCTGGTCCCTGTGGGGGGGACGTGTGGCTGTGGAGACGCTGTGAGTGGCGTGGGCCTGAAGTGTGGCGAGTGCGGCGGCTTAACCCACCTGGACTGCTCTGGCCTCCCAGCCTACCATCTGCTGCGCCTGGAGCTCACGAGGACATCCTTCGTCTGTCAGACCTGCGTGACGCAGGTGGTTCTCAAGACTTCTAAGGAGAAGTACGACGAGACAGCGGTTAGACTGCAGGCTGATTTAGCCACGCGGGCGGGGCAGACCGGCCGCCCAACAGCGGTGGCTGCAGCTGTGCCGCCTACGCCCCCGGCTGGTGATGCGGGCGCGGATCCAAGTGATCCTGGTAACCCTGCAGAGGAGAGTGTGCGTACGGAAGCGCGGACAGACCCTGAGGAAGTGTCGGTTAGTGGTCCTGCCAGGTACGTGCGCAGAGAGAGGTGTGTAAGCACTTCCTCATTAAAATGTAAGCACGGTCGAGGGGGTGAGAAGTGCCGCTTCGCCCACCCGAAACTCTGCTATAAGTTTCTAAAATTTGGTGGCAAAATGAGAGGGGGCTGCAAAAAGGAAGAGAACTGTAGATTCTACCACCCGGCTAAGTACCGAAAAGCTGAAGGCGGGGAGTGTACTCGCAAAAAATGCAAGTTCTTACATCCCTCCAGCCTGGGTTCTGAGGCTCTCTCAATCGGAGCAGGAGCCCGGAGGGCGTCCTCCTCGCCTACAAGTAGAGAACGGAGACGTGAGCAGCAGCCGGCTTTGAGGCGCATTGCTTCCGCTTCCGCTCCTGGTGAGATAGATACCAACATTGACTCCCCAGAACCAGCTGGCGTAGTTGGTGACCGCAGCCGCGGTGCCAGTGACGGGGAATGAATGAATATCTCGGCTTTCTTAGGGTTACGCCGGCAGGTGAGTGCCGTAGAAGAGCAGTTATCCCGCCTTCTGAGCTGGAGGATAGAGCGAGCACCGCAGGCGATACGGCCCGCAGCCTGCAGCTGCTAGGTCCACTGGTAGCGGGGGAGGACAACGCGGCGTTCTTGTTCCTGAATATTCAGGGTCTGAGGCCCTACAGGCAGAAGCGCAAGGAGGAAATGCTGAGGGAAAGGGCCTTGGCTGTTGGTGCGGGGCTGGTGGCTCTTGTTGAGACCCACCTTAACGAAGAAATCCTGGACGCTGAAGTTAAAATCGAGGGCTTCAGCAGGTTCAGGGCTGATTGAACTGCTGGAATAAAGAAAGGGGGAGTTGCATGCTATGTCAGGAACGACATATCTCGACATGCTACAGTCCTCTCTGCCGGCACAAACTCGGTGGTGGAGCACCTGGTCTTGTGGTTTGCCGGCCTGGGCTTGGAGGTGGTGATTGTTTACCGCCCCCCAACTTGTCAACAGGCAAACTTTGAGCAGGCAATTAGCCTCATCTCCTCGGCGCTCGAATCTCTTTCACCTCCACTCCCCACAATTGCTGTTATGGGAGACTTCAACTTTCCAACCATGTACTGGGAGTCGGGTCATGCCCTTGGGGGAACGAGAGAGTCAAGAGTGCAGAGCGAGCACCTATGGAACTTTATGGAGAGTTTAGCCCTGGAGCAATACGTCCGCCTCCCAACCCGAATAGACAATGTCCTAGACCTGTTTTTAACAAACGACGACGAGTTGGTCAGACGGGTTGAGGTTGAGGAGACTATTATGTCTGACCACAGATGTATCCTCATACATGGTGATCTTGGCCTGGAGCGGCAGACAGTCTGGGACCGGGGAGTGCCAGGAGAGACGCTTGACTCTCTCAATTTTATGAGTGATCGGGTAGAGTGGACTGGCATGTCGGGAGCGCTAGGTGACATCGACTGGGATGCACGTTTGGCTGGACACACCCCTTACGAGATGTACGACGAGATCCTCGCTGTTTTGTCCGAGGTCTGCCCAAGATATGCCCCAGCACGGAAAGTTATGGGAATAAACCCAATACCTAGGGACCGGAAGGTACTAATGAGAAAGCGCTCAAAACTGCTTAAAAGAGTTGGGACGTTGGCGCGCTCAGGAACCGCCAGTGATGGCGTCCTTGAGAGTAGCTGAGATCGAGAGGCAGCTCGAGGCGTCACATGAGATGAGACAAGATCGTGCGAGGATAAAGCTATCGCCGCCATAAAAAATAACCCAAAATACTTTCACTCGGATGCCAGGAGGAAACTTCGCACAAAGTTGGCAGTGGGACCGTTTCGAGTCGACGGACGGAATGTGTGCACCCCTGAAGAGAAATGTGTTGTGATGCGCGCACAGTATACGAGGCGGTATTTAGTCGGCCCAAGTTTGGGAAAGACGATGGTGGCTGGGGCCCGAATGAGTGGCCGAGTACCACACCGATCAACCTGGTGGACCTTGAATTCGGTGAGCGAGACGTAGAGGAGAGCATTGGCGAGCTCTCACCCTCGTCGGCGCCGGGTCCAGACAGTGTTCCGGCTGTCCTCATACGCAACTGTAGAGTTGCCATCAGCAGGCCTTTGTTCCTGCTCTGGCGGGCATCACTGAGTGAGGGGTCCATACCTACCAATCTCAAGCTGGGAATTATTACCCTCATTTACAAAGGTGGCGAGAAACATCAACCCCGGAGTTATGGACCGATCACACTGACCTCCCACATTAAAAAGATCTTTGAGAAAATAGTTGTGAGGAGGCTGGTGGGATATATGGAGGACGCCGAATAGTTCAACCCGAGTCAGCACGTGTTTAGAAGGGGGAGGTCCTGCCTCTCACAGTTGCTTGAGCACCAACGGTACATCACGGAGGCCCTCGGTTATGGTCATGCAGTGGACGCTGTATACCTTGATTTTGCTAAGGCATTTGATAAGGTAGACCATGGGGTCTTGCTGAGAAAGTTGAGGGCTGCTGGCGTTGGTGGCGACTTGAGGAGTTGGATCAGGTGCTTCCTTACTGGCAGAAAACAAGTTGTGGCCGTTGACGGATGCCGGTCAGCCGAGTCGCGAGTGATAAGTGGAGTGCCCCAGGGCTCGGTGCTTGGACCACTTCTGTTCTTGGTCCATGTCAGTGATATTGACATCGGATTACTCCACTCCTGCGCCTCATCCTTTGCGGATGACACGAGAGTTTTTAAGGAAGTGGCCAGCAGGCAAGATTGCGAGGCACTGTAGCAGGACCCAAACAAGATCTATGAGTGGGCTAGGTGAACAGCATGTGCTTCAATGAGAGCAAATTCGAGCTCCTTCGTTGTGGTCACTATCCGGATGACACCATCTCCTACACAACTGCTGGTGGGGTGGTTGTGGTGAGGAGGTCGTCGATCAGGGATTTGGGCGTGATCGTAGAGGACGGGGGAAGCTTCACAAAGCACATAGACTCGGTCTCAAAAAAGTGTCGAGGCCAACTCGAATGGATCCTCCGGACGTTCCGTGCCCGGGAAGCAGCGGCCATGATGACTTTGTATAGGGCACTGATTTTGCTCTTGGCCGAATATTGCTGTCAACGGTGAAGTCCAACGGGGGAAATCCAGAGAGCGGAAGCAATCCAGAGAACTTTCACGTCGAAAATCGTCGGAATGGAGCGGTTTAATTACTGTGAGAGGCTCCAGAGGCTATCACTGTTCTCCCTGAAGCGACGACGTGAGCGTTATTTAATAGTTTACACCTGGAAGATGCTGGAGGGACTGGTACCGAACTTTGTTGACCCGAGTCTTGCGTTGAGAATTAGATAGCATCCCCGATTGGGGAGGTTATGCGTCGTTCCGCCGTTCAACAACAGGGCTCTTACCAGCGTAAGGAAGCGCCATGAAAGATCTTTTTCCGTTATTGGTCCAAGACTTTTCATCTGCCTCCCAATCGAACTGAGGGAGTCCCGTGGGAAGCTGGCTACCTTCAAGTCAAGATTGGAGAAGTTCCTGGCGTCGGTCTCGGATCGACCTCCGACTCCTCAATACTACCAGCCTGCGGCGGGCAACAGCCTCCTGCAGCAGGTGGCGCGGCTGCGAGTGGAGGAAATGTAGCGGCGAGTCGTCGTTGAGGGGCGGTGCACCAGCATGGCCCGGGCCTGTCAGGCCCGAACTACATCCCAGGAATCCCAGGAATGATGATGACGAGAGGTTTCTAAGAACCGATGTTGTATCGAAATTTGATCTAAGATTTGAAATAGATTCACACTTTCCAACTGAAGAAAAACACGATTGCAGTACAATTTCCCCTTCATTGAAATTTAGGCTTAAAACTTGATGTCCTTCAATTTCCGAGAGATTAACTGTATCGGGACATTTGTAAAGTCTCGACTGTCATTTTTTATTGACAAGTCTAATGGATAGAACGTATATGTTTTCTCACTATTCGATAGCTCAAAATGAAAGTTCTATTATCTTAAAATCAAACTATTTTTAAACTAATTCTTGAATATCCAGCTGTCGCTCGCATCTAATATAGTATGTGGTAAATTTATTTAAAATTATTTTTTCATCATTTTACGCTGAATCACTATTTCGTCTGTTTGTGTACGACTGAGTTGTGTTCTAGATTAAATGTAACTGTAAGCGTAGAGGAAGGCTTCCACAAGGTCCCTACGGAACCCCATGAATCCTAAAGTATTTACGTCAGTAATCTCAGTCGCATTCAGAATAGCAATTCCTCTTCCATTGTAAATGTTCTGAGTAATAATTCCCCTGATGAGTAGTCTTTTGTAATAAAATACTTGTTTGTTGGAATTGTTCGTTTAAATATTTGTTTAAATGAATAAATTTGCTGCAAGTCTTCGCATGACAGCTTAACTTAAGACACAAATTAAAAATCATAGCTAAATTTCATCGTCAAAGTTCGTTAACTATTTAAATAAGCGGGAAAATTTTCATCAGAATAAAATGTATATTTTAGTGCACATATTTCTTAGTATTTAAGTGCTAACAAAATAGTTATGTAATATTACACACTATGAGACACGTACGCTGGTTACCTCTGTGGTTGAGATGCGTCGTATGGGGTCTTTTTATCACACGTGTAATGTGAAAGAACGTTTCTCTGTTCATTTTCGCTACAAGCTATTCAAACTACTTATGCATCATCCTTTATCCACTTCAATGCGAGTGTTTTATTGAGAAGTAAGATGACGTATAAGTTGCCGGTCGCAGCGAAGGTATTGACGGATCACTTTAGAGCGCATGTTTCCTTCTCTGCCATTTATTCCAGGATAGTTTTAATTGTATTCACGACT
Source organism: Platorchestia sp. MABIK (assembly GCA_014220935.1). NCBI lineage: Eukaryota > Metazoa > Arthropoda > Malacostraca > Amphipoda > Talitridae > Platorchestia > Platorchestia sp. MABIK. Next base: position 20,753 of record JACJUY010011541.1, read on the forward strand.
GATTCTCGTGGCAAATGCTTTGTGTGCTTTTACCATTTCTTGTATAGTTGTGAAGATTTCAAACCTTATTTGCGCAGTGTCATCTGCATGCTACAAGTGCACATTACAATATTTTGCAGGAAGCCATACAAAAAGGTCAAGTCTCAGTCGCAGATTGACGCATCTTAGCTCAATTGGAATAAAGATGAATTTATGCTTCCTCCCACAGTAAGATCTTTTATTTTTTATCCTTAAACTTTATTTTCAGAAGCATAAATCCTTGAGTCATATAACACAAATTTTTTCACGTTAAATTGAGTATATATTGCGCCATAAGCATTATTTTCTTGAGTACATAAATTTGTGGTTCGTATTTTACAAATTTATGTAAGTAAATATGGGGAGGCATTGCCAATTGGTTATTTAAACTGAAAACTCTATGTACGTATCACCGTCATCCGCCAATATCAATCCCATCCTCCAATATACAACTCATGTGTACCCACACCCCCACAGTAAATCGCCACTGCCACCCAACCACTGCTCTCTCATTCCAGTCCTGTACATTCAACATAGCCACCACTACCAATCTACCCCCACTCTCACATTCCAGTGCTGTTCTCTCAACATAGCCACCACTACCAATCTACCCCCGCTCTCACATTCCAGTGCTGTTCTCTCAACATAGCCACCACTACCAAGCTACTACCACTCACCCATTCTAGCTCTGTCTAAACCTGGCCTCCACAACCACGACTCTCATAATAATCCTGCTTTCTTTAATTAACACAGCCGATACTTCAGGGCTACCGTCCCTAGACACAATATAGTTTCAACTACTGATTTGGTTCCTGGTTACATTTCTTGTTTCAAAACAAGCAAAAAAATGTGTTTCACCGTTTATACATTGTATAAAAGATACTTCTACGAAAGGTTTTAAAGCGAATTTTCGCATTGTTTCATTTGAATGTATTGTAAAGGTTTGCCAACAAGCGGGTTAGTTAGGCATATGAAAGTCAGCTATAGATTTAAATGCTTATTCTTTCTTGTAGTAACAATCAAGTTCTCAGTTATCAACGATACTGCGTCAATATCAACGAGTATCAAAGTTTCAAAAACACAAGACTAGAACACACACCAGCTGTTGTCTCATATCAACAGAATAGGTTCAATCTGTAAACTAGCTACAAAAATGACCGCTGATGATAGGTTTTAGACTTTCGCTATCCGTAAAATTATTTCATAAGACCATAATAACGAACGACAACAGTTGTGTTGTGTCAAAAGTTTCAGCTTTGAGATGGGTTTCATTCACATTGAGTATATGCTCTCTAGGACAGCTCGGGAATTCTCTAAGGTTGAACCGTTGAAGGTCTTGTCTTGGCGACCATATTACTCCGCACAATTGACGTTGTACATACTCATTCATTAGTGTACACGTAAGTGCAGGTTCTTCTCTAGATGAATAATTACACTTATCAAAATGGTCGAAGCAGTTATTTCGGTATTTTCGAATTTTCAATAAAAAAGAGAGAACCAGGAAAATAGTATAAAACATTTTTCATTAAAATGTATTCTCGAGGCTGTAAAAGACTCGTAAAAAAATGGACGTTTCTAGCCTTCGCTCATCATCAGCAACACAAATTTGAACAAAAAGTCATCTGTAAAATACAAAAAGAAAACAACTTAAAAAAAAAATGTATGACATTACATATTGACTAGGGATAAAGGAAATGAGCTAAGATGATTATTTAAAACGGGTTTCGTTTTAAAAACGAACAGAGACTCTAAAATCCGCAATTCCGAGCACAACTTTGCCCTGGCTATGACTTTGAAACTATTTTTCTTGACTGCTATGTTGCATTCAAAAGCATGATTTCGGATGGCTGAGTTGGATAGGCTTGCTAAAATGTTTCCCGTCCGGTGACTCCTACCTTGATGTTCGGCAATCCTACATCCCAGAGTACGGGTAGTCATGTCCACATACTCGGATGCACAAAGTGCACAACTATATTTGTAGATTAGGGATGCCTGCATCTCTGTAGGAAGTCAATCCTTGAACCTAAAAAAATGATTCAATCTTGTGATTATTGATTAGCATTAATCTAAATTTTACATTGCTCAAATATTTTTGTAGCAGCTCCAGTATTTGTTTTTTCATTATTTCTGACTGAGGTCCAAGGTAAGGGAAACATAGAGAGAGCGTTCGTACAGAGTCTGCTGCTTGTTGAAAGTCCGGAACATTTGCATATTTCATATCTAAAAACTTCCTAATTTGAGATTCGACAAAACCACGAGAAAATCAATTTTTCCTAAAAAATACTTTCAAAAAGGAAAATTCCTCGTGTAGAAACCGATAAGAGCTGCACACATTAAAAGCACGGCACAATGAAACTTTGATGAAATTCAATTTTAAAATGGAGGAAAAACTGTAAAAACTAGTTCCTAAACTTGTGAAACAATTTTTTCTAAACACGGAACACTCAAATTTATCCCCTCTTTACACACCAAACAATCCAGAAATGATAGCTTGCCACCCACTTCACAATCTATCGTAAATTTCATGTTTCTATGCTTGCTGCTGAGGTAGTTTAAGAAGAGCGGAGCATGAGCCTGGTCCCGAAAAAGCAAAAAGGTGTCATCAACGTATCTCCTATAAAAAATGGGTTTAAATAATTCAGGACATTCTACCAACCATTTCTTTTCCCCAAAATCAACAACACAAAATTTGACAAAATAACTCACTCCAAACAATAACAATATCACACTATTGATAAACATCTTCCTCCCTGTGATGATCTGTCTCACGAAACGAACACTGCTGTGAACAGCAAGCTACTGTAGTAACTGAACAATTTAAACAATTTAAACAATTTATTTACCACAGGTGTTACAGAGGTAGAATGTTACTTAAGTCTAGTACAATGATCAAATTTACGCATAGCTACCTGTGGGCCCGAACAAGTTCAGCGACTTCTAGGGCATCCTACCATCACATTATTCTAAGGTGTACAATAAAGTTTAACCTAATTCACTTAACCTAGTTCCGCATTTGACTGATCAATGAGATAATTAATTCGATGTTTGATGCTTCATTTTACGATATAGGTCATATGGACTATATTCAACAGTATATTTGATAAACGATTTAAGAGCAGACTGAAGATCGGCGATATTACCCGTGGCAAAGTACATCATCAGGATCTGACATGAGGGAGGCAAGATTTGACTTGGTGATCTTACACGACTAGTATTCTGATAGGATGTGAGACTCAATATTTCTTTTGAATTCCTTGTAAGAATTACTTTCACGGATCTCCTCAGGTATTGAGTTCAAAGTTTTAGTTCCGACAAAGTTTTAGTTCCTGGAACTTTAGTTTTAGTTCAAAGTTTTAGTTCCAGGATACTGTGTTGCGACCGGGCTTTAGAATAATAAGGAAGCATGAATTTACTTCTATTCCGTGTTAAATGGTCGTGATGACCAGTTTGCGCAGTTAATAATTTTTTTAGGCTATTGTCGCCATCATTTGCTAATGTTTTGTAAATAAAATTACAAATGGAGATTTTGTAAAGGTCCGAAAGTTCAAGTATTTGTAAATTTTTGAATGAATCATTTGTGTGAGCATTGTATTCTAGGTTCTTTACCACTCTGATGGCTCTTTTTTGCAGATTAAAAATTTTATTTGTTTTATTTTTATCAGTTTGTGCCATGCTTCTATTCCGTATTGCAAGTATGGTGAAATGAGCGTTCGGTAGAGCATTTGTAAAGCTGATTCAGCCAAAAAATGTTTTACTTTATTCAGGATTCCGATGGATTTTGATAATTTAGAACTAATATGAGCGATGTGCTCTTTGAACGTCAGATGTGTATCTATTATGATGCCCAGAAATTTACATGAGTTGGTTTCTTCGATTTCACCTTCGCCAATTTTAATGCGTGGGAGAGATATATTTTTCCTGTATGAGAATGTAATACATTTTGTTTTATCGATATTAAAGCTTATTTTATTAGCTTTAAGCCATAATGAAACCTTATGGAGTTCATTATTCATACTCTCCGCGATCTTAGTGGGATTTTGGTCCGGAAGGACCGCAGAGAGCGTACTGTCATCGGCAAAAAGTGTGAATTTGAAAAATGATGTACATTTAATAATATCATTGATAAAAATCAGAAATAGGAGAGGCCCAAGAACAGATCCTTGTGAAACTCCATGGCTAATCGTTAGTGGGTCCAATTTTGCGTCGTCAATGACAACGTATTGCATCCGATTTGCTGATATTGTAGCCCCGCTGATATCCAATCTCATTAACCAGTCTCTCTTACTAGGCACTTTTCCGAAC
>JACJUY010011542.1:8308-22734 GCA_014220935.1 Platorchestia sp. MABIK
GATGGCTGTCACAGAAGTGAAATAGACGCATGGGTTTATTATATATTGATGATGGTCACTGTCCACACACCTATCACTCCTGTAAACAACTGATGGCTGTCACACAAGTGACAATGTAGATGCGCCGCGGCCACACTGGAGTGACGGTCAGCAGTTAAAAAATACCATTCGCTTCAATTGACGGCAATTCAAACTCTGCATTTGAAAGTGACTGCATATTTGATTACCCTTTAATTGTGATGCGTACTGCTGAAAAAATTGCCCATTTAAAACAGTGTAGTTTATAAACTATTATAGCCTCGAAGGCTGAAACATGTAGTACTGAAAGAAAAAAGATTTAAAATTTTATTTGTTAACTGTTTACCCACCACTGTATCCAAAGTATTTATAAATACGGAGAACAAAATTACTAAAACTTTCTGCAAAGTTAGGACATCGAAGGGCACAATGACAACACGGAGCTCAATTTTAATCGTTCGATGTCAGATGGAGCAGTTTGGTATACTATTCATTTTACTATCCCCCAAGAGAAAAGTCTAAAGGATAGAAATTACTCGGTAGTCATGGAAAATTTAACTGGTGTGAAATAAGCTTTAAGAAAATCAGGCCATAGTTTCACGTGTAATGTGAGCTGTAGCTCTATCTTGTCGAAACTTTTCGCTGGGATACGTGTTTTAAGGTCAAATTTTTGCCAGCATTCCCAAACTGATTCGAGAAATCATTAAGTCCGTTGATGTCCATATTTTGCGTTATGTTCTAGCAATTTTTGTTGAGCGGAGTGATTCACTGTTTGAACCAGGTGGTTTCTATTTCAAAATTGATACAAGAAATAAAATAAAATATCAGATCTTGATCTTTTCAACAGAACCTATTTCAGCCTGCTAACGTCATACTTTACGGAATACAGCGTTATTAAATCGACTGCGTTTTTATTACACTACAATGATCAATCAATGCACTACAAACATATTGTTCACAAACATTGCGCAAATTTACAAAAGACGCGCAGACATTTGTTCCCAACAAAATATCTAGAAAATAGTTCAAGCAAAAAATTCAGAAATACCACACTCTCATATTGAAGAGCAATCACTACCATCAATGAATTTGATTAGAAATTTCCAAAGTAATTTAGAAAGTCAATAAGGAGATGAGCAAAACAATAGTAACTTTTTTCCGACCACTACAAAGCAATTCGCAACGAATAAATGCTTTCAGCTTCCCTCTCTTACGTGCTAAAATTTTTGTTCTCAGTTAAGAAATTCATGGTGATATTGAACAATTCGAGCATGGATACAAGGTTTTACCTCAAGCCAAAAGAAGTGTTAAAAAGATATCAAGACTTTACTAGAACTGCCACGCCTAAGTACGGTAGCTTCATCGGTGTGTCGCAGTGGACTTTTAAGATGTCGCTACCACGACCTACCTTCTCCACATGAACAAATCGTGCAGGTAGGTAGCCAGGCATATATGTGTGTATACAGGGTGTTTCAGAAAAAGAGGTAAACGAACAAGAGTCACGACAAAGATGCGAACGTATCTGATGGCAGATGTGCCAAAACAACTGATGGCAGAGGTATCACAACAATGGTGGCAGCGGTGGGATATAATCGCGTTCCGAAATATATCGGTGCAACATATTCCAGATCGTGCTATCAGGTTACTTCTTGTGTGTCGTGGATGACGTCTTGAATGACGTGGTTCATGTTACCAGCGTCGTGCGGGACACGCAGTGGACACGTAAATACTTTATGCCTGGCTACCTGTTTTCGTACCTGCCTGCTAGCTGCAACTATCTATAAAAATTATGCATGCACCGGGTGGGCCGAAAAAAACTGAACACACCTCAAAGTTTGAATTCTGATTGTTTGGCAGCTCTTATCCAGCTTTTGTTTATACCATCCGACACCCTGTGAATGTAACATCAAGCAAAAAGTTTTGTTATTGTTTTGTACTTCAAAATGGCTTCCCTGTGAGATAAACGAGTGGAAGTTTCTGCACTTCTTCGTGCGGGACACGCAGTGAGTGAGATCGCACATTTTGTTGGGGTGTTTCGCACAACCGTCCACGCGATCAAGAAGCGCATGGACGAACGACAAGCGCAACAGGATGGTGTCCCAGCACACGCATCCAATCGAGTACAACGTTTTCTGCAGGAGCAAAATTTCCATTCTTGCCGAAAGACTTGTGGCCGCCATTCTCGCCAGACGTTAACCCATTGGACTACGCCTTTTGGCAGCCAGCATATTAAGGCCAACGCGTGCAACGTTCGTCGCCCAAACATCACCGCCCTGAAAACACACGTTGACCAGAAATGGATGGCTATGAGCACGGACTACGTTGTCAACAGCTGCAAGGCCTTGAAACGCTGTCTTGAAGGCATTATCGCTTCGGATGGCAGTTATATTGAATGAAATTGAACATTAAACACTTGTTTCTAATGTTCAGAAGTTTTATTCACTTTGGTCGAGGAGTGTATGAGGTACCCAGGGTATAATTTAGATTTAGAATTTGTTCAGTTTTTTCGGCCCACACGGTGTATAAATACAAGTATATATATATATGCATATTTATACGTATCAATTACGCAATACGCACATTATTATAGCGCAGATTATTTATTAGTGGTGAAGATTTAAGGGATATTCTACCTGGTTAACTGAGGAGAGGAAAAGGAACTTTTCACTGCATTGCTGCCCAGTCTAACTTTTTCGCCGAAGCATGCATGTTTTTCGCCCCCAAAGCGATTCAATTACTTGCGCGGCGAAAAACCTGCATGCAGGAGGTGAAAAAGTTAGACTGGGTGTATATCTAGGGAGGTTAAGATCGTTTCGCAGCTTCCCACCCTCAACAAGTCTATATTTAAGTCTTTAGATCATCATAGCGAGGGCTACTGAGAGGCTGAGTTATATTAGGCAGTTCGTTAATGAAGCCCACTTGAGTTTCATAGGATAGTTAGGACATTCTTCCAATGAGAATGTGTTTATTGTTCACTTGGCGTCACTGAACTATGCATCCAGTTCGGATTATTTTTTTTTTCAAAAATTACTCCTATTAAGGTAGTTACAGCTTAAGGCTCTTCTAATACTATCACGTATGTTACGTTTTGTAATGAATGAAAGCAGTATAATTTTGCATATCTATCATTCACTTTCAAGTACTATGTAGCCAACGACCAGTAAATCACTGCATACCGAGATCAATTTTTTTATAATCATGCAGCTCATTTCTAGTATTCTAACGTCACTTTCAGTTCCATCGTCTAACTTAGGCCGCCGAAACACGGAGACCAAATGGAAACGTTTCGTCATAATCATCTACAGTCAGCGGTACTGCTCGGTCTGTTTAGCGCTACGAAACCGTCAGATTTCAGCCTTAGTTTGGGACCAGTTTGGTCAAACTAAGGCTGAAATCTGATAGTTTCGTGGCCCCGGACAGACCGACTACTGCCGCGGACTGTAGATGATTATGATGAAATGTTACCATTTGGTTTCCGTGTGACGGCGGCCTAAGAAACAGTGTTATAGGTCGACTTCGTTTGTTCTCTAAACAACGTCATTTTCTATGAATTCTTGCTCTTTAGAACAAAAAGAAACATTCGCGAATGAAATCATTGGTAATAGACCAAGGAGGTTTAATGGTTCTAACCTCCTTGTAACACACATTCCGTATTGCAATGTATGAACTGTCGAAAGTTTTCTTGGTTTCTGATACCGAATCCATTGTAGGCGACACTTTTATTTTCATATTAGACTACTTTATCGTAGTAGATAGGAGATATAAAAACTGTTGAAGAATTTCTCATTTAATAGCTCGTAGAAATCATATCGGGTCAAAAAGTATGGATAGTGATGAACTGACTTTCAAAACTATCGTGGTAAAGACATCGAAGATCATTATGTAATCATTGGAGGCTGTCGACACAAACACTATGGACATGACTCTCATCATGTCATGACGTCAACTCCTAAAAACAAAAAATGCTCTCATTCATGTCCTGTGATATTCCTATCATAAACGCCTCTTCCACAGATCGCATTCAATCCAGAATCATTTGTAATGGTGCTGATTTGGTGACGGGCCGTGTTTTTCAATTTAATTTTGGGATATCATTGATCAGCCACGGTTCCTTGATTTAGAACTAGACTTTTTCTTTGATGCACCGCGTTTTCTTGATTTGGAGTAAGACTTCTTTGATGACGGCCTATTTTTCTTTGATTTACATTTGGGTTTCTTCGTCGATGAACCACATTTCTTTGATTTACATTTGGGTTTCTTCGTCGATGAACCATATTTCTTTGATTTATAGCTAGGCTTTTTCGTTGTTGCACTGTATTTCCCTGATTCAGTTGGGCTTTTAAAGTGATGGGCCGTGTTTTCTTGATTTGTGGTTGAAGTTAGTTGTTGATGGGCAGTGTTTCCTTGATTTGTAGTTGAAGTTAGTTGTTGATGAGCAATGTTTCCTTGATTTGTAGTTGAAGTTAGTTGTTGATGTGCAGTGTTTCCTTGTTTCGTAGTTGAGGTAAGTTGTTGATGGGCAATGTTTCCTTGATTTGTAGTTGAAGATAGTTGTTGATGGGCAGTGTTTCCTAGATTTGTGGTTGAAGTTAGTTGTTGATGGGCAATGTTTCCTTGATTTGTAGTTGAAGATAGTTGTTGATGGGCAATGTTTCCTTGATTTGTAGTTGAAGATAGTTGTTGATGGGCAGTGTTTCCTTGATTTGTATTGGAAGTTATTTGTTGATGGGCCGTGTTTCCCTGATTAACAGTTGGGCGTGTTTGTTGGAAGGCAGAGTTTCCTTGATTAACAGTTGGGCTTATTTGTTGACGGGCAGAGTTTCCTTGAAAAACAGTTGGCTTATTTGTTGACGGGCAGAGTTTCCTTGATTAACAGTTGGGCTTATTTGTTGGAAGGCCGAGTTTCCTTGATTAACAGTTGGGCTTATTTGCTGAAGGGCCGTGTTTCCTTGATAAGCAGCTGCATTTATCAGCTGCGGATGCAATTTTTCTCGGTGCTGCGCTTCTGCTTGCTCAACTCCAACCATCATCGCAGTCATCATCAGCACCGGTGCCGTGATCATTGTCCTCGTGCCCTGTTCAGAGGAAGGTAGCGAGAGCACAATGTTATCGAGAAATTGCTGGATCTCAACATCATGCAGATTTGCTTTCATTCTTGTGACGTGTTTTATTGCTGAAAGATTTGACTCCCCATGACTTAAAAAAGTATAATTTTTTTTTGCTGAAAGAGTGAAAAATTTATCTCAAATCGAACGCTAGCAGCAAAAATTGAAAATTCGATAAGAGGTTCTCATGTTGCGTAACACCATTTTACAAGTAACTCTTTCCAGTGTTCGGTGAAATGTTGAGGTACGAGTCTTCAAACTCTGAATTCTTGTTCCTGTTTGAAGCTCGAGTCGACGAGCTACAGAAAAAAACAGTTTATTTTCAATAGAAATGGTACAAAAGAACAATCATTGGTTTTTAAAATATCTTAAAGTTAATACACTTAGATGATACACACACATAAGTATTGTAATACCCCTCTCACTAGTCGAAAAGAAATGATTGAGGGTAATGTACTCCTAATGTTGCTTAAACATTTGATGATACATGTAATTATAACTATAAGAGACAATACTATTTCATGTACGATTCATTTTCATTGTGGGGTGATAACACTTTTAACAGTTTACATGTACGTGACATAAAACTTTGACATTCATGACGCCAGGAGGTAATAGTAGAATTGCTTGTTTCGGCAGATGTTTAAAAATATCATTTCAAAGCAGCATGAAAAAAAAATAAATATTTGCAAGAGGAGCACAAAAATTACAAGATTTGTATTTCTAATTAAGATTTTTTTAACATAACGCTCATTAGTTTAGCATTTTATTTAAGTATAAATGGATGTTCACACAACAAATTTATAGTTTTTTTACATGGATGCTTTACAATAATAAAGAGATGACGAGTTAGGTATTGTTACAAGTTGAGAGTGAGCAGAAAAAGGACCAATATCTTTAGTTAAAAGGCCAGTTGTCAGCCTAGTACACACATATGTGCATATGTACATGAAAATATATACACATATGCATGCACATACATACCTACGTACACACACCCAACACGCACACATACATAAATACACATCTATGCATCTAGGCAATCACAGTACATATGCGTTCTACAATAAAGCTGTGCGATGTACTGAAATATAAGATAATGAGCAAAGGAAGTTCGTGACAACTTTTTTAGTATGTGTTACTGCTTACAATTTCTAATGGAATATCGAAGCTACGTTTAACTAAATATTGTAGCGAAAAGATCATTGGTTGATAAGCGTCTTATTTATCATCTGTGGGTGATCGCGCAACAAATTTGCATTTATTTTTAATAAATGCCTTACAATAATGAAGTGAAATGAAATATTACGCAGTGACACATACACCCAATACACAAGTAAGCATGTGCGCAAATATCAGCGTAAACTAGTTAGTTTAAACTAGTATTCCAATCGAGGGACTCGGAGAAAATATCTTTTGTCACGGCATGAATTGTTTGAAATTTTCGTACTAAAAGTAGTGGCACAAAACAGTCTACCTGAGTCAGAAACATTAAAACGATTGTTTCCCAAGTGCAGAATAATCCTAGGTGCGGTTGTTGTAATATACTCTAGAGCGTAAGAGATGGTATGATAATATGCACTACACTAGCTTAACAAGAACATTTTTGGACGTGAATAAGTAAGAAGACATAAATGCCCTATAAGGGTTTCATATTAGAAAAAAATCACATTATCTTTGAAATATGGTGCAAAATGTCTGCAATTGATAAACACACATAGGTACCATGACGGTTTAGTTTGATGCTTGCGCACAAACGGAGAGGAAAGACATAAAATGCATCCTTCGGCTGGTTTATTTAGTTTAAATAGAGCTTGTTAATTCATGAAAGCAATAAAGATTATGAACTTTGTGGGTTGAAAACATGACATTTAACATGTAAAAGACGTTTAAGCTTTGGATTGCTTTACAATGATAAAATGAAATGATGTGTTGGGTAGTGTTAGAGGTTGGGATTGAAAAAAAAGGCGGTATGTATTGTTTATATGCTAGTTGCTGGTCCAGTGCGCACAGGTGCATGCGCACATATGCACACCCATATGCGCACATACACTCATGTACGTACACACATTTACAAGTAAGCATGTTTGCAAATCCCAGCGTATAGGCGATCAAATCATAATACCTTCGCATACATAAAAACCGTTGTGTAATGTCTTGAATTATAAGACAATAAGCGAGGGAGATTATTCAGCAATGGAGATACCAGGCAAATGAGATTCGACAATACTTATTCAGTATGTTCTGTAACTAAGAATTATTTTTGAGACGCTAGATGACGAGTTATTTTGGCTTTAAATTCTCTCGGTCTTTGAGGGATTTTAATACTCAGGGAAGCTTGTTCCTCAGTAAGGCGCCTGATTTGGACAGAGCCTTCTGCCCTAAGTGAGAGGAACGATAGTCGACCAAGACATTATTGTTTCTGTTCGGCTTTTGGTTTGTTACGATGGGTGGATGGAAACGCACTATCTCAGCATTGCTCTGAGGAAGATATAACGAGGAGAACACGTATTTGGCCCTCTGCATGAGGAGCCTTTCTTGGATAGGAATCCAGTCGAGTTTATTAAGGAGAGGGGTTACGTGATCACTTCTTCTGAAATTACCGTTGCATACCACCTTGGCTGCGAAGTTCATGCACTTTTGTAAGTCCCTTTGAAGGTATTGAGGTAAGTCTCCCCATACTAGGCTGCAGTAGTCAATGCGCGATAACACCAGGGATTGAATGGCTAATATCTGGATTTTTCGTCTAGCATACGCTTTATACGATGGAAAAACATTAAAGTTCCATAATTTTTGTTGCAAGTATTCTCAACATGAGATTTGAAGGACATGTTGCTATCGAACCAGATACCTAGATTTTTAACTTTTTCTGATGCTTTAATTTTATCATTTCCAACTGCAAGAGTAAGGTCTGAAGTTTTGTTAATTGCATTTTTGGATCCAAAAATAATGCATTGTGTTTTATTAGTATTTAATTTGAGACCATTTTGGTCGTACCATGATTTCAGGCTAGTCAGTAGAGTTTCGGCTTTAATTTGCATCTGTGGTATTTCCGATGCAGAACTTGTTATTGCAATTTGAACATCATCTGCATACATTGAGATCCGTGTGTTAGAAGGCATTGGAGGGTAATCATTAATGAAAATAGAAAACAGTAGCGGATCAAGAATGGATCCTTGGGGAACATCAAAATTGTTTTGAATAAATGGGGACAATTCGTTTTCTGTGCGGACTGCATGAGATCGATTTAACAAGTAACTTTCAAACCATTGCGTGTCTACTCCCAAGTTCAGTATTTTACGTAGAAGTCTATTATGTTCGACGCTATCGAACGCTTTAGAGAGATCGAGTAGCAGCGAGAGTGTTGCATTGTTTTGATCGATGTCACTGTATATTTTTTCAGAGATATTGAGCAGAGCGTCTGGAGTGCTAGTGTTTCTTTTATATGCGTATTGATTTCGGTGGAGTAGATTTGACTCGTCCAGGTGAAATGACAGTTGATTTGTCACCATTTTCTCCAATATTTTGTACATGACTGGCAAAAGACTGATGGGCCTGTAGTTTGATGCTGTATTTAGGTCACCCTTTTATGCAACACCACTTTTTGCAACTTTCTTTTGCTGCAGCACGAACCTACTTTGGACAATTTATTCCATGGAGAACTCAGTCGAGGAAAAGGAAACAACTTGACACTTCATTGATATAATTCATGGATTATGATGTCACACGCTGATTACTATTAAGAATAAGTAGATGAAAGCCGATACATTCGAGTCCAAAATCAAGGTTCATTAATGTAAAAAATATACGTTTTTCAATTTCGGTTAGTGAGTTTTTAAAATGAGTTTAAAATCTGTTCATGTCATGCAATAACCTTAAAAATCCTTCCTTAATAGTCATTGAGCATAAACAGCACGCAGTTCTAATGAAATAGGCAGTTTTTCAGAATGTTCACGGACTTCAAATACTGCGCTGGTTTTCTAAATTTAAAATCTTTTGATATTAGGTCTTTCTTTTGCGCATTCGATTTGGCGGTTGAATTAAAGATTAATTTTTGAGAGAATCGAAGGATTTATTTAAATGTGAAATTGGCCGCTCTGATATTTCTGCGGTAGGGGATATTTATGCGGTTCGAAATTAATTTTGAGAAGCCAATTGTATCTTTCTTCAAATAATATATATTACTTGATAATTATGTGGTAAACACCTGAAACAAACATTAAGGACAGAACCGTTCTTTTTCCTCTATCCCCTTCGTTCAATACCAGGCACAAACTTGATTCATGGCATATACACATATACAAATTGACGTATGNCAAAAATAATAGTGTAAAAATTTGAATCTACAAATAAGAAAATTAATAGTCTGCATCAGTGTGACACTGACTTCAGGGATTATTTTGCCGAGGCCTCATTAAGATTTCATGAAACGGTTTCTGGTAGATGTGGGTCGCAGATCAAGGAAATACGTTCGTCAGACCAAATTGGATCGCAGTTCTCGTCTACTGCTTGAAAAAGTTGGCAGCTTGTTCGCGAGTCACTTTGCCGTCCTTGACGGCTTGGTTCACCACTTTTTTGACGGCGCAGGGAATGGATTTTTTGTATCGCCGTCTTTTACCTGAAGAAGAACCGAAATTCGTGTTAATGAATAGTTTTGTTCGACGGCACAGGGAATGGATTGTTTATATCACCGTTTTTTGTCTGAAGGAGAACCCGAAACTTCGTGTTAGTGAATAGTTGATTGAGACCGTAAGTTATTTAATACACTGATACTTTTTATTCATTGCTCATGAGAAATGAAATAGTTGGGCTTATAAGTATCAGCATTGCTAATTGTGAATCGATCACTTGAGGGTGATTATGTGCGTAATAAAACACCTAAGAAGTTTTCTAAATTATAAATTTTAGGAAACTTGTTAGCAGCGCCATTCATTGATCGAGTGAACGAAAAGAGCATAGTGGTCTGAAAACCTCCGAAATTCGATGCTTCTTATACATTTGTTCTTTTCCACTACCCCGGAACTGAATGAGTTAGACCTAAGAGATTGGCTCAAGTCATCATCCCTAACGCAAATAAATGACTTCCCACACAGCCAATGATGAGAATTTATTACAGGCCCAAGGGCTTCAGAGCTCAGTCTCAAAGCGCGTGTCACTATCCACTAAAACACTTTTAATTCTGCTTTAACATTTTCGCCGCAATTGGTGAAACCAAATTTCAATATCAACTCAAATTAATATAGATAAGCAATTTTGAAGTGAAAATTAAATGGATGATGCCTTCATTTAGCTTTAATTAAATATTTATGAAAATTGAGTTTGTGACTACATTATGAGACAGCAACATTATGAAAATTGCATCCGCGGCCACCGGTGGCGCACGTTGCTGTCAAAGTGTTAATTTTCCCTCGTTAAGCCCACCCTCAACAAAACCATAAATCTTTCCGATTCAAACCATGTCCTATGGAGCCGAAGAATGCTCCAGTTCAGATGAATGAGTAAAGAGAACCTTCTGCATTGGCGGGTAATGTTGCACTATTTAACACGCTTCGTACGAGGGGACCCACCGGTGGTGACTGAGGGGAATTTTGTAATGCTGCCGACTGACCTGCAGTCACCAACTCAATTTTTATAAATTACTGAATGATAGCCACATAAAGACATTATCTATTTAATGTTCATTATTTTCAAAAATGATCTCTAAAGTTAAGTGTAATTTAAGTAGAATATTGAGCTTCAGTTTAACCCTGCACAGTTAACATTCTAATGACTCACAGTCTTTCGTGATACCAAGTCCGGGGCAGGATACCTTGGCTTTGGAGCCAGGCAACCACTTGTAGACCGCAGCTCTTGTCTTGTACGAGCAGTTGGTGCCCAGTATGTTCATGGTTCCTTTTTTAGTGGACCTGCGTAGAGTGAAACACAAGATATCCTAATTACGTGAGTTTATTGTACGCATCACAGCCGGGTTGCGTACCCGCACCATGTTACTCAAGATTTTTATTGTGTGACAGAATACCGAGCATCATGCTCGTGATCCCTCGGATATCTTGAAGTCTCGTTCATATTCCAAGCATTGTTTAAAACTTTCTCATAGCTAATTCCCATTCATTGTGACTTATGTCGAAAATAAATTAGAAACTTGTCAGGGGGAAATTATTGTGATAAAATGTAAATTTACACACAAGGCTAAGAACATCAAGGACATTTTTACAGATAGCTCACAATCTTACGCCAAAATGAAACTCAGTACGTTTAAAGCAGTTTCAGAAAATGTAAACGTCTGACAAAAATATTGAAATTAAATCATTTACAAAAGTTTCAGCTAACGAAGAAAAAATTATTCAGAAGTCCCTATACCGTTGCTAGCGTTTATTTTACAGTGTTCTCTCACCCAAAAAGTGCCGCTACGCCACCAACTATCAAGCCTGGGATGCTGATCGCGACGGACAACTGCGCCTCAGCTTCAGGTGCGCAGAGCGTCAACACCACCACCACCGCAGCTGACGCTGTCAACAACAGATTTCCTTTCTGTAGACGAATGATGAAGAGGAATTAATTTCTTTTGCCATGTCAAATGAGCCTCTTCAAAGACCACTTGCTTACATTTTCTCGCTCTGTTCACTGCAAACGTTTGGTGAAGATGAATTAAATAATTTAACCATTGCAATAGACTATATTACATTTTATCGCCCTGTTTGCAGGGAAAAAATAGTGAAGATGAATTCAATAATTCAGCAACTTCAAACGACCACTTTCTTACATTTTAAGAGTAAATCGTTCCTTTTCTTCGAGTAGGTTTCTGTTACTGGAACTTCACGGAACATATGATAGTAAAAGAATTGAACTCTTGTCTCTTTTGCATGACTTTAGAAAGTCTTTCTACTCAGTCATACCTGAAATGGGCGCGCTCATGAGGCTACGTACGTTGTTAAATCACCACTTATTTGCGAACTTGAACCCAATCTCAGTGACACCAATTGTTCTCCGGAAATAATTACGAAGAATTCGACTGTACTATTTAAAATTGTGAAAACAAAATACAGAAGTTGGTGGATGTGCTATGGGGACAAAGCTTGACTTTCGTATTGATCCATGAATGACATTTGAACGTTTGAAAAAATATCCCTTTTACTGGAGTAAGGTGACCAACGTAACTTTTTATTAGCATGATCTTAAGAGGGAAATTTTTAGTAAACAATTTCGCAGATATTTGTATGAGAGACTGAAAATTGATTGAAATTAGAGCCATTACACTATCTTAAGAAGAGTACGGCAAATGACTTCTTTCGTCTTTACTCTATTCTATTGCGGGTAAAATCCTAAATATTTATCTACAACTACAACTATTCTTTTGGAATAATTCCTAATGATGCTAAATGTAATAATATAATATTACTACAATGCCATAATGTATTATTAATAAAGGATAATATAACGTTACTTCCATCTATGATGGAAGTAACATTCTCTATCAAAAACCTTCAAACCTTCGCTCTCTAGAAAAGGGAGCAAAGTTACTTTGCCTAGTAGTATGCTTGATGTCATATCAGACTTTTGATTCGTCAATGATTCGTGTAAGTTGCGGAGATCTTAGATAACATCTGATTAAAACTTTGACTATTTCCACAATTTTTTTTAACAAGTACAGTCATTGAAGTCAGACTACTCGGAACCACTGAATTTCATTCGTTGTGCAATTATGCGTAGCTTCTTCTTTCTAAGTCCTATAGAACCTTGATAGTCATGCAATTTACATCAAAAATCTACCAATTTGCTTCCAACACGACTAATGTACTCGCAGCTAGTGGCACGGTTAATATACCGGCAGGCTACTCCATGGCACGAATAATAATATATATATTAATATACTGGCAGGCTACTCCATGGCACGAATAATAATATATATATTAATATACTGGCAGGCTACTCCATGGCACGAATAATAATATATATATTAATATACTGGCGGGCTACTCATGGCACGAATAATAATGTATGTAATAATATACTAGCAGGCTAGTGAAACGAATAATGTATTTTACTTTAATACTAGCAGGCTAAATCAAATAATACCAGCTGACATATGAGAAAACATAGGCGCTATTCTACGAGATGATTTAACCAAAGGAAATTTATGACGTCATGTCATCGTTCTTTCCTCACCATTGCTGGAGAACTTTCCACGTCCGAGGTGGTCACTGCAGTAAGCTGCCGGGAATAAACACACTTTTGTTAGCAAGGTGGGCTACAGTGTGGGCCAAATTGTGAGATGGAAATGAAATGAACGTATCGCATTTTTTTCAGAATAAAGCCTAGTCTAAATCAACGTAGGGTAGATCAGTAGATTCATCAAGCACAACTGTTTGATGAATCTGAAAATGCATCTTAAAATGCTTTTGATTCTTATCTACGAAGCTCTCAGTTTTTCTTCTACAACTTAAATATTTGGAATCAAATTTAAACATAGAAGCAGGTGAACCAAATGCTCGCACATGTTCTTCAATTTGAGTTAGTTGGATGACAACCACTTGTAGACTACAGAAAATTTTGAAATGACAAATTTGAAGCGGTAAAACTGAATTTATCATATAAGTCAATTCAACCGCATATGTTAACTGCAATGTACTCGTAAACTCTGCATTCA
The DNA here is from genome assembly GCA_014220935.1 of Platorchestia sp. MABIK. Classification (NCBI taxonomy): domain Eukaryota; kingdom Metazoa; phylum Arthropoda; class Malacostraca; order Amphipoda; family Talitridae; genus Platorchestia; species Platorchestia sp. MABIK. The sequence continues at coordinate 22,079 of JACJUY010011542.1, forward strand.
CTATAACTTACGAAGGAAATCGTTTTTGAAAAGCTTTAGTTTGAAAGTAGAGCTTTTCCTTAATTTTCTAAAAGTTGACGCACTAGTGTAGCGTGCTTAACACAAGTGTTAAACTTAGGATGATAATAATATAAAATACGAAATATACATTATAAGCATAAAGGACCAATACGCTCGATGTTCACAAGGGCCTGGAAAATTATGTGAATGAGATTCATCTTAAGTTATAAATAATAGAAAGCTGTAAGTTCGTTTGTTTACTTGCTCTAACAATATTTCACAAACTCGAAAATGTATATTTTTATGCGAGTAAATAAAATAAGAGTAATTACGCACAATTCGGAATGAAAACGTATATATGCATTTAAAACATGCAGTCAAACTTTCTCTGCAGTGGTTTGGTGCCTGCAGATTTTTTGAAATAAAAGTCCCAACTTTTTAGTTCATATGTTGATTGATCGACTTTTTATTGCAAAAAGAGTTAGGTTAGATAGATGGTTTACTTTGTCACTGGTCTGGATAGTCGACTGTATCGAAAACAAAACCAAAATATATTGAAGTACAAAGTGCTGACAGTGAACCAACTAGCACCCTCTAATTTCACCAAACAAAAGACTTCTTTTCTCGATTTGGTATTATCAGTAATATTTTTCGTT
>JACJUY010011543.1:0-10432 GCA_014220935.1 Platorchestia sp. MABIK
TGACTGCACTATTTCCTGACTGCACTATTTCCTGACTGCACTATTTCCTGACTACACTATTTCCTGACTACACTATTTCCCGACTACACTATTTCCTGACTACACTATTTTCTAACTACACTATTTTCTAACTACACTATTTCCTGACTACACTATTTCCTGACTACACTATTTCCCGACTACACTATTTCCCGACTACACTATTTCCCGACTACACTATTTCCTGACTACACTATTTTCTAACTACACTATTTTCTAACTACACTATTTTCTAACTACACTATTTTCTAACTACACTATTTCCTAACTACACTATTTTCTAACTACACTATTTCCTAACTGCGCTGTATCCTAATTGCGCTATTTCCTAATTACACTATTTCCTAATTGCGCTATTCAAGATGTAATGTGTGGCGTGACCCACCGGTGGTCACGGAGGGAATTTTCATTTTGCTGCTAACCGACAAGCAGTTACTGACTCAACTTTTATAAATATGAGAGCTAAATGAGGGCATGATCCAGTTAATGTTCGCTATTTTCATATTTTATTTACTCCAATTGACCATAAATTTGAGTCGGATATTGAACCTCAGTTTAACTCGCCCCACTTAACTAGTTAGAACCCATGTTTGACGCTCTGACTGTGGCAGGTGTGCCTGAAGCTTAATATTCATTTCAAATTTAAAGTCATTTATTGTAGGTAATGTTGAAAATAGCAGGCAGTAAATGGATAGTGCCTTCATTTGATTTTGAATCAGCATTTATGAAATTTGAGTTTGTGACTACTGGTCGATCAGCAACAAAATAGAAACTCCGTCAGTGACCACCGGTGCCTCACGACGCAGTCACAGAGCTAAGGTCGGGTGTCTGCGAGTGCAGTCGTCTGAGGTGTGCACTTGGGCGTGCTAGCGCTCCCTTGAAAATGATCTCTTTTTAATCCTTCGTACTTCAAATTTACTTCTCGCATGAAATTATGACAATATTCAGCACATCTCAATCGATCCAACGTCATGTTTGATTAGCTTTCCTAAGGAAATCTGGTTACATTCAGGTGTTATTAATCGATACACTCTCGGACTTGAGTTTCTGATCAAAATTCCGTTTATAAGCCAAACATTCATTTTATGCGCTTCTATAAGCTAAGTATAATCGATTCTAACTAAATGCATTTCGCTACTGAAATGATTTCGAAGAGTCCCTGGGGTTAAAATGTAATAACGATAAAAATATAACTAGAAACTTGTAAACAAAGAACACTGTAAGTATCGAAATTATATTTATTAGAACTTAACAAGGTCTTACAATAAAACATCTATAACAAAATCTATTCACTCCGTAAAACGTTCCGGAGACCAGCTCCATCTTCAGTGAGTCAGTCTGTAATTTTTTTCCATGTTTTCTTACAGATTGACTTACTGAGGATGGAGCTGGTCTCCGGAACGTTTTACTGAGTGAATAGATTTTTTGTACATATTTTATTGTAAGACCCTGTAAAGTTCTAATAAATATTATTTCGATGTTTACAGTGTTCTTTGTTAACAAGATTCTAAAAAGAATTAGATTGAAGAAATATAACTTCCCTAAAATATAATTAGTACTAGTACATACGATAATTATGTAAATGTTGATTTGAAAGATAATTATGAAAGTAATCAAAATAGTAATAGGGATCAAAATTAAATGAATTAATATGGTATAAATGATAGCATAGAAGGTGATATGAGTGATAATGATAAAAATGATGATATAAATGAGAACAATAAATATTATAATAATGAAAATGACACCCGTTAAAAGAATGATAATAATGCAAAAGGTAATATTAATACTAATAAGAACGGCTTGCATGCATTGAGCGGAGAGCGTAACACGCCTAATGAAGACTTGGAATGAGCCAGGAGAGAAAGGATTTCGTTGCGCCGAGGAATTCTGCTCCAGCTCCGACGTCTTTGAATTTCTGCATAAAAGATGCGACTGATCCCTATCCTCTTCACTGCCTCAGTGAAGTGACTTCATTATTTTCTACACTGAATGCCTCTTCCGGGTATTTTTGCCACGTCACTTTTACAGCTGGAGTCTGAAAGCGCGCACTTTTTGAAGAGGAAGAGGGATGAACAGAGTTCTTTGAGGGTGCCTTGGAAAAGAAACTCAAGAGGTCAAGACAAATGTGAACGAATATGTAAAAATGGAAATGAAATGTAGAGTTTGTGATGAGTACTTTTCTGTCACTTTATTGAGTTGTGGTTTTCAATTATTACTTTTTTCTTGTTTTTATCTTTCCAACCTAAAAAACGACAACTTGCAATTTAGTTCCATAGCCTGAAGTTTAAATTCAACACATCTCCAATTGTAAAGAGGGAGATCTATTTCTCACTATTTTTTACGCATCTGAAATCGGTTTAATTCAGAACACGACTGCTGCTTTTTCTCTCGGTATTGCAGGTATCGCTCACGGTATTGCAAGTATCGCTCACGGTGTTGCAGGTATCGCCCACGGTGTTGCAGGTATCGCTCACGGTATTGCAGGTATCGCTCACGGAGAAGCAGGTATCGCTCACGGTGTTGCAGGTATCGCTCACGGTATTGCAGGTATCGCTCACGGTGTTGCAGGTATCGCTCACGGTATTGCAAGTATCGCTCACGGTATTGCAGGTATCGCTCACGGTATTGCTGGTATCGCTCGCGGTATTGCAGGTATCGCTCACGGTATTGCAGATATCGCTCGCGGTTTGCAAGTATCGCTCACGGTATTGCAGGTATCGCTCGCAATATTGCAAGTATCGCTCACGGTATTGGAGATGTCGCTCACGGCATTGCAGATATCGCTCGCGGTATTGCAGATATCGCTCGCGGTATTGCAAGTATCGCTCACGGTATTGCAGGTATCGCTCGCGGTATTGCAAGTATCGCTCACGGTATTGCAGATATCGCTTGCGGTATTGCAGATATCGCTCGCGGTATTGCAAGTATCGCTCACGGTATTGCAGATATCGCTCGCGGTATTGCAGATATCGCTCGCGGTATTGCAAGTATCGCTCACGGAATTGCAAATATCGCTCACGGTATTGGAGATATCGCTCGCAGTTTCTCTTCATATAGATTTCTTTAAAAAAGTACTCTTTTTGGTTGTTTTTCACGATGACTACTAGATGCTAACTTTGAATGTTCGTTCGTAACCTCATATTGTCCCCTCTATACCTGCATTTAATTTCCATTTGTTTGTTGCACCATTTCACGAGTTGCACTTATATTTTTCTCACACTAAGTCGAGGTCTGTCTTCGAATTCTAATTTGGAAGATGAAATAATTGTAACAAGTCTTCATAACCGTAGCTGTTGAATGAATAGCATTACGTTGTTTGAGTTGTAGCCCAGCTCAATTTGATATAGCGTTCTAATTAGCAAGTTACCGGGGGTTTTGTGCTACCGAAGCCGTTTATCGTGAAGCAGGCCGTTGTTTAATTTCAACACATTGACCGCGGCTGGTAAAACTGAAGTTTAATTTTCACTTCAAATTTGAAGTCAATTGCATTAAGCAATGTTGAACACAACAAACTTTAACTGGATCGTGTTTGCATTTAGCTGTGATTAAGTATTTTTTAAATTGAGTTTGTGATTACAGGCTGGTCAGCAGCATAATGAAAGCTCCCTCAGTGACCGAATATGGCTCACGTTGCTGTCAGTGCTAACATCCTCTCACACCCACAGCCCGACGCAATCACCTCTTGTCGCTTCCTGCACTAACGCCTTGTGAGAACGTACCGAGACAGCGAAAGATTACGTGACGCCTTGCAAGAGTCGGGCCGTCACTCTCTTGCAACATTTACGTGTTCTCAAAAGCCGAGCCTCGTTTCCTTTGAATTTTGTGTGCCCGAAATAAGAAGGATGTTTTACGCGTCTGTGACAATGGCTTCTATTGAAGCTGCAACGACCATCGCTCAGTAAATCAGCCGTAACTCGGAGCCTTATGGTCAGATTAACGATTTGGCTGCAGGCAAATGTCCGCCTGCCTTTTGCATGGCGCAAACGTACACTGAGAACCCATGATTTTTGTTTTCACGACTCCTGAGTTGTCGTTATGATCAGAGGTCGTTGAAGGTCATGCTGCCGTCTGCCTCTTGCATGGCGCAAAAGTTATTTGAGAGTCCATGATTTCTATCTTCACGGCTTCTGAGTCGTTATGATGTTGAAAGTCATGCTGTCTTCATAACTTCGGCTTGCTCTCGTGTGGCTGATGTTAGCCGTGAGATGGTAAAGTTGCGGCCCCTGTGTGCAGCTGCACGTGCTGTCTTCTCAGATGAGGCGTTCTCTTCTGTGTCCTGCTGAGAGGTAGGCAGGTCTTCTTTATGTTCTAATAAAATGTTGTTCGTTTTGTTAAGGATCATTTTTCTTCGGTTCTCTGCTGTCCTGTTTTTCAGCGCCTACTATCTTCTTGAGCTTTTAGTTTCATAAACTTCTCTCTAAGCTTTCTGTTTCTTTGCACCGTACCTTATGCATAGATTATACGTTCCCGTAACTCTATACTTTAGAGTGCTTTCCTCCTTCCTCTCTTTGGAATGTCTTTGTTGAGGTTAGGGAGGCTTAAACTAACGTCTAATCAAATCTTCTGTGACTTTTGTTTCACTGATGACTATGGACGCTTTACCTCGCGGTGAAATCGATGCTGATTCTCTCTTTGGACTTTCACAACCCAATCAATATTCTTGAATACTCGCAACACTGTTTCCGTTGTACAGTTCCTTCTCTTCAGTATCCGTGATACAATATCCGTGATACAGTATTCGTGATACAGTATTTTAGATACTATATCCGTGATAAAGTATTTTAGATACTATATCCGTGATACATTATTGTAGAGACAACATCCGTGAAACAGTATTTTAGATACAATATCCGTGAGACAGTATTTTAGATACAACATCCGTGATACAGTTCTGTGAACGCAGACGACACAAAGCCTTCGAACACTTACAATAAGTGCGAATGCTCACACCTGCAGGTATAGAGCGAACACAATACCTTTGATCACACGTAACGCAATTCGCTTGGACACTTGTACAAATAAAATGAGAGCTAATATCTGTACTTTTAATTTTATGTTGCGTGGAGAATTTCTTGGGTCTAGGTGAAGGGAAAACATCCTGCTAACCTCAATGTCGCAAAGTTCGTCAACGCATTGCGATAAATGAACACAGTTCCAAACCCATGTCTCATCTAGGCAAGATCACAATTATCGAAGAGCATCATAAAATAGTATCTTAAGTTGATTGCGATACGACCTATCAGTGGGTCGTGCTTGAGTTTTTCCTGCTGCCAAACTACCCATCGATGGGCCGGTTTCAAAAGTTTAAACAATATTTCAAAAGTAACGGTATCTAATGGACCCAGTTAATTGTGGGATTTATACTATTTCTAAGAACTTCTGAATTTAATTTTGAGTTGAATACTAACCTTCAGTTTAACCCATCGCAGTAAACGTGTTCAACCGAACACCTGCTATGTGGAATGGTGTTTAGATTTCCGGGATGAAATCTATGTGACACTTATTTTCCTCGTCTGCTGTTTAAGCCATCCGCTCTGCTCATATATCCTGTGTTAGGACTACCGCCTATTTGTGGCGTTTAGGGTCACCGCTATGACGACGTCAAACCCAATGCAAAAATTTATCAACGGGGCTATCCGCGTGTGAGTCAAATCGCAAAATTGATAACTTTTAGCGTTTGTCTGAAGGTGAAAACTCGGCAGATAGGCTAGAATTGCATGGCTTAAATTAGGTTATTTGGACTGTTTAGGTAGATCAAGTAATGAATATTGGCTGGTTATCTCTGAGCGTCAATGAAGAACGTCATTATTTTGTTACCATTATTTTCATTGCTGTTATTATTGAATCAGAGAAGATTGCCGCCAAAACTGCACCCTGGTGCTCCCACTCAATCTGTAGGAGTTGTGCGCGTGATGTTCTCCAGAGAGTCCGAGCTGAGAGTTACGACGGTCTTCATTTTGTTGAAATAAAATGTTTTGTTTTGTCAAGACGTTAAGTGCGGCGTGACCCACCGGTGGTCATTGAAAGAATTTTCGCTATGCAGTTAACCGATCTATTTCGCCTAATTCTCAATTTTAAAGCAAATTCTCAATTTTAAAAAATAACCTAATCAAAATTAAATGAAGGTACAATTCGTTCAATGTTTTTTAATTTCCTCAATTAAGTCCGGAAATTTACTATTTTTTGAATTGAATATTGAAATTGAGTCTAACTCGTCGCTCTTAACGTGTTAAGGACCATCTTTTTTCAGTGCAATGTTATCCTGTTTTTTTTTAGCAGTTCTGACCTTCTTTAGCTTTTACCTCGTTTCCCAGCCTACCTTCTCAACTTGCCGTTTCTATGCGTATGGGATAAATTCCGTGTTCCCTTTGACTCTATACTAAATGGTGCCTTCATCCTTCTTCTCTTTGATCATCTCTCGTATGGCATGGGAGGCTAAGACTAACTTCTAATCAAATCAATCGATTTTTCTAGAGGCACCGGACCATTACAATCTACTTCATTCGAGCAAAGCACGGGCACAAATCTGGACTTTCGTATCCTAGTAAACGGGCACACGGGAGTTAAATTTGACAGCTCGTACGCCGCTTTTTGCTCGCAATTTCATTACAAAGCACAATTTCACTGCGAAGTGTGATTTCACGCCTGAGTGCAATTTCACGCCGGAGTCCCCTCAGGGGGACACAACTATTGTTTCTATGGGAATTAGCACTCCCAGGGGGACAATGTGAGGGCTCGAGCCAAAGGTTAGGGAGGCTCTCTTTTTGTTGAAATCACATAGGTTTTTGTTTTGTTACGGACTAACTTTTTTCGGTTCACTGCTGTCCTGTTTTTTTCAACACCTATTACTTTCTTATTCAACTTCGATCTTGTTTCATGAACTTCTTTCTCATCTTACTGTTTCTATGCCCTTTCTGCATAGATTCCACGTTCCATTAACTCCATACTAAATGGTGCCTTCTTCCTTTCTCTCTTTGGATCTCATTTGTTTAGGATAGGGAGGCTTAAACTAACTAATAATCTAATCATATCTTCCCGCCAGAATGCAATTTCACAGCAAAGCACAATTTTGGGAATAAGCGCAATTTCACATTAAAGCTTCCCTACCACATTGTAGCAGGACGCAACGAACACACCGCAACATGGCAGCCCCAGAATTTGGCCCCAGTGTTGCTGTGCTAATTTCATTGGCTCCAATGGAGATGGCGTGAGGCTGGAACTCTCAGCGCGCCGCCTGCCCGCCTTCCGGGTTTGTTAGCGCTGCGCCTTGGCCTAAATTAACTTCTCATAACACGTTCACTGCGAAGTGTTCAACTGGAGTTCAATTTTTAACTCTATTGTAAAGTCAAGATTTGTTAGCAATTTTATGAATGGCAAACATTTACTGGGTCCATTAAATACCAGCAATTTTAAAAGATTGTTAAAAGTTTTCCAGTGGCCCATCGATGGGTCGTATTGCGAGCAACATGTTAACGAGCGGTTCTGTACTCTGCAATTATAAAGTGCTGGTACTCTTAACTTAAATGTTGCTAATATTTGCCTTGAAAACATTTCTTGCTTTAAATTCCGATTACGTAAGGGCGAGGTGCCTGTAGATTTGGCTGAAGTGTTAAGTATTTTTGCCTCAGTGGAAACATTCCTAGCTATGTACTCAGAGCATTAGTGTACGCAAGTAATGGGTTCTCGAAAACTTAACCGGAATATTACTCATTTTGGACTTAGAAACATTTCTTTACTTGTATTTAGAGCGCACGCTGTCTTCTAGGTTATCACTGATGTACCTGGAATATTATCATTCTATATTATCCTGAAAATTTCTTCGCTGCAGCGGAAAAGCGCTGAACTTCCGTGTGCGAGCTGCGTCCACGCACCTCGAGTGCTCGCCCTCCAATGCTATGGGAAAGACACGCGGATGAACTCTTCGCTCGTACGGTGCTGTTGTCACGAGCGTTGCTATTCAGCGTGGCTAATTTTCATGTTGTAAATACTTTGTTGACCTGTCAAATGGTTAGATTACGGTACAGGGTGACGCCGCCTATGAAGCAAACATCAGATCACGGATACTGTGTCACGGATACTGTGTCACGGATACTGTGTCACGGATACTGTGTCACGGATACTGTGTCACGGAAACTGTCACGGAAACTGTGTCACAAATACTGTGTCACGGATACTGTGTCACATATACTGGATCACGGATACTGTGTCACGAGTACTAGGTCACGGATACTGTGTCATGGATATTGGATCACGGATACTGTATCACGGATACTGTGTCACGGATACTGGATCACGGATACTGGATCACGGATACTGGATCACGGATACTGGATCACGGATACTGGATCACGGATACTGGATCACGGATACTGTGTCACGGATACTGGATCACGGATACTGTGTCACGGATACTGGATCACGGATTCTGGATCACGGAGACTGGATCACGGATACTGTGTCACGGATACTGGATCACGGATACTGTGTCACGTATACTGGATCACGGATACTGGATCACGGATACTGGATCACGGATACTGGATCACGGATACTGGATCACGGATACTGGATCACGGATACTGGACCACGGATACTGGATCACGGATACTGGATCACGGATACTGGATCACGGATACTGGATCACGGGTTCCATATCACGGAAATTGTATCACGGATACCGATTCACGACACATCTGAGGTCTCGCTATCCTGTTTGTGAAGATGCTTTTATATAGATTCTGAATTTCGTTCTCTGTTTGGTTGATGCTACGACGCGCGCTTGTGAGGATGTCATCCCCATCGAATGGTCTGCGCCTGTTACATGTGAGTCGGGAATGTCTTGCAATCCCATCTTCGGGGCCAGGGTTCTGAACACATCCGACGTAGCACTTTTGTACACACACGACACAACGCCTTTGTACACACACGACACAACGCCTTTGTACACACACGACACAACGCCTTTGTACACACACGACACAACGCCTTTGTACACACACGACACAACGCCTTTGTACACACACGACACAACGCCTTTGCACACACACGACACAACGCCTTTGTACACACTCGACACAACGCCTTTGTACANTGACACACCCGTAATGCTGTAATGACACACCCGTAATGCTGTAATGATGCACCCGTAATGCTGTAATGACACACCCGTAATGCTGTAATGATGCACCCATAATGCTGTAATGACACACCCGTAATGCTGTAATGACACACCCGTGATGCTGTAATGACACACCCGTAATGCTGTAATGACATACCCGTAATGCTGTACTGACACACCTGTAATGCTGTAATGGCACTCCCGTAATGCTTTAATGACACACCCGTAATGCTGTAATGCCACTCCCGTAATGCTTTAATGACACATTTGTACTGCTGTTATGACACACCCGTAATGCTGTAATGACACAGTCCTAAAGATTACACCAGTAATGCTGTAATGCCACATGTAAGTACCAAAATTGCCTTCTTCGTGTACCACAGCATTTTATAGGCCTATAAACTGCAGTTGCTCGCGCTGAGCCAGCAGGAGTTTGATGCTGTGTGGGACACTGTTGTGGCTGTAGATGAATTGGCCGAGTTCATCTGAAGGCGCCTGCCGCTCCCAACTGTCAACTCGATCTGGACTCTTTGTCTCATAGACTGCGGTTATTGAACTTGCTGTTATTGAACTCGCTTGTTATTGAACTTGCTGTTATTGAACTTGCTGTTATTGAACTCGCTTGTTATTGAACTCACTTGTTATTGAACTCGCTTGTTATTGAACTTGCTGTTATTGAACTCGCTTGTTATTGAACTCACTTGTTATTGAACTCACTTGTTGTTGTTCAACTCATTTGTTATTGAACTCGCTTGTTGTTATTCAACTCACTTGTTATTGAACCCGCTTGTTGTAATTGAACTCACTTGTTATTGAACTCACTTGTTGTTGTTCAACTCACTTGTTATTGAACTCACTTGTTATTTAACTCGCTTGTTATTGAACTCGCTTGTTGTTATTGAACTCACTTGTTATTGAACTCACTTGTTATTGAACTCACTTGTTATTGAACTCGTTTGTTGTTATTGAACTCACTTGTTATTGAACTCGCTTGTTGTTGTTCAAATCACTTGTTATTGAACTCACTTGTTATTCAACTCACTTGTTATTGAACTCACTTGTTATTCAACTCACTTGTTATTCAACTCACTTGTTATTGAACTCGCTTGTTGTTGTTCAACTCACTTGTTATTGAACTCGCTTGTTGTTATTGAACTCACTTGTTATTGAACTCGCTTGTTGTTGTTCAACTCACTTGTTATTCAACTCACTTGTTATTGAACTCACTTGTTATTGAACTCACTTGTTATTGAACTCACTTGTTGTTGTTCA
>JACJUY010011545.1:13471-30739 GCA_014220935.1 Platorchestia sp. MABIK
CGTGGCGCCACCTAGCGGCAGGTTTAGTTATTATAACCAACGGGGCTAACTCCCGAGAAACCCCCATAGTAGTTATAATTTACCTCCACTAATTCCAAAATTACCTCTTGATCATGGATGTTCCTCCAAAGCAGTATTCTTATTTTATAGTTTTATTCATGTTATTAGTGGAAGCAAATAATTTTATGTTGCCTTCACTTAAAAGCAAAGCATAAATGGTAACTGCCAATGAGGCATTAGCGGACAAGCAAACCAGCATTATTATCTGAATGTAATTTGTATAGAAATTATCAAAATAAATGCACTTCGTTTTAGACACAAAATTACAACTTGATTATTGATTTGCATTTTTATCTCTTAAATGAGCTTTTCATTTATATAAATAATGTGTTTAATGATTTTTTGCATCCTCTGATCCAGACTTTAAAGTATGCTTTTATTTCTGAAAATTTTGAGTGACTGATCTTGGTCACAATAAAATCAATAATTGCTACCAGCTTTACCATAAATTTTAGGACAGTCCATGGTTTCCTTATTACATATTATGAAATGCAGATTTCTATTTGTTTTGAATGTTTGGTAGATTTCTTGGCATTGTATTGATAGCTTGAGGAATTAAAGGTATTTGGTATTGAAGTGAAAACATATTTAGCTCAAGATGCATACTTTTTCAATAAAGACTTTGGCCAAGAAAAAATACTTTTGAATGTTTTTCTTGACTCTTTTTGTATGAATTGTCAGTTTTTTTTTTAAATTCTGTTTCATGGTAAAATAAAATATGTGGTCTGTGTTAAGCCAATGTGAGTTCTGACAATTGAAGTGATTGGCCGTGATTGTCCTTTAATATATTAGTTTGATTATATCAGGGCCCAAAATGACAAAGAAAAATTCTGCTTCAGTTCTACATTGTGAGTCAGAGTTTACTAATGATCTGTAGTTGCAACAAATGCAAAAAACTTTGATTACTGTCAAATATTAGTTGAAATATGAACTATGTAATGAGATATGACAAACAAAAATTTACCAATAAAAATGTTTTTCATAATTATAATTTTAGAAGTAGGGCAAGTTCCATATCATTGTACAGATTTGAGAAGAGCAACAATGCTAATCCTCATTCACAAACAGAGCACTTTGTAAACAAAAAAAAGACAATGCAGTGTTGCCAACATGTTGAAGTTTATTTCTCTCTTGCCTGACACCTATAGTGAAATAACTGTTAACATGACAATGATGGAAGGATGTTGTTAAAATTTCTTCAAATTTTGTAATTTTGTAGAAGTATCTTTGGTGAGTTTCAAATCTCTGTACAGGTTTTGATGCTCAGTAACACTATTTCGTACAGATTATAAAAGTCTGCAAGACATTTATGCGTTCAAGAGACGCAAAACTATCTTACACAAGGATTGTAATAATGTTTGAGATTGAAACAAAGATTGAGTTATTTATTTATTCATCAAAAAAAAATAAAACAATAGTATGACAGTGAATACAAGCCTCACATATCAAACACAACAATAAGTTTTTGAAAAAAATATTTGTGATATTCACTCCTTTGGTTTGAAGATTTCTGATAATTAAAAACTATATGAGTTGAACTTTGTTAACTTTAAATCTTTTAAATAAGAAGAAAGTATAAAATTAACCATTAAAACATGAAATCCTTTTGAAGGCTCCCCAAGATAATACTTGGTATAAGAATATAGAACAGTTCATTTCTTTCTTCTTTGCTTGCCATATCCAAGAGGTTAATGTGCCCTTCTGTCAAGGAGTCGAGGGTTTGAATTTCGGCGCTGCGCTGCGACTTTCCTCGTTGGGTATGAGGGAAAACTCGAGCACAATATCCCACTCAACCCAGGTGTCTGAATTGGGTATCGGCTTGACCGGAGGAAACCGTCATGGCGTCCTGGTGTTAGTTTTAAGCCATTTGAAGAACCAATATACAAGATGATATGTATCAGGCTTGATTGGAATAAACCATCCATTTTAGAACAAAAAGTGCATTTGAACTTGAACTTTCTTATCATGCTCTTCTTCACGTGCCCTCATGCCCTCACCTCTCCATGCTCTCACGTGCCCTCATGCCTGCACATCTCCACGCTCTTTATAACTAAGCTAGGTGTCTTGTTGATGCTTAACAGGGGTATAATGCCCTGAGACCATCCTGAAGAGTTGTATGGGAGACACCATATATAGTTGAGGCTGCACTAATGGCTCTTAAAGGTACCTCCCACCTTAGACTCTTATTGTGCCATTTATAATCACGAGAGCACATATCGTTGTTTCAAGTGATTATATGGGCAATTTCCCCCTTAGGGGGTTACAACTATTGTATCTGTGGGAATTAGCGCTCCCAGGGGGACTATGTGAGGGCCCTAGCCAAAGTTTAGGTAGGCTTCCTTTTTGTTGAAATAGAATAGGTTATGTTTTGCTAAAGACTATCTTTTTTTGGTTCACTGCTGTCCTGTTTTTCATCACCTACTACTTTCTTCTTCAATTTTTTCTTATTTTATAAACTTCTTTCTTAGCTTACTGTTTCTGTGCACCTTGTGCATAGATTCCATGTTCCCTCAACTCCATTCTAAATGGTTCCTTCCTCTCTTGGAGCATCTTTGTTGTGGTTAAGGGAGGCTAAAACTTTCTTATATAATAATAATAATAATATGGGCAATGTCATAAGTGTGTAACAAAGTTCACACTTACACTAGTTGTCTAATACTAGCCATATTATTTCCATTTAAATGCTATTTGTACGATAATGAGGTACGGTCAACAATACAAAACCCCCCCTACAAAAGATCTGCATGAAAAAAAGTATTGCATGATTATGAATGAGTACTGATATTGAAATCAATTCATGATTTATGTACTATAAATACATTAGTTTATTTTTTTAAAACATTTGTTATTTTGTATTACAAGTAAATTACTTTGAACTTCCAGTGTTAGGACAGTTGTTTTCTGGTCTTCATTTGTTTTGGTCAGTGCCAATTTCTGGAAATGTGCATATTTTGAGATAAATTGTCTGATGAGGCCTGTCCTTAGTGGCAAGGAGAACACTAACTTACAAAATAACACGTGCTCCAGTGCAAGTATAAAATTCTATTTGTATTTCAATTAAATAATAAAAATAAAGGAACGGTAAATAGCTGTGGCATTGTAAGATACGGGAGCCAACAGTGCAACCATTTTAAAACACAACCTGGGGGGGAGGGAAAAAACTTTGATTTGTGTTGACCCCAAATAGACTAGAGAATAAGAAGAAAGCCCACAAGCTAAAATAGAGTGCACAAAAAATTGAAATTTCAAGAAAGAAAGCAGGGTGTAAGAATATAAAACTGAATTAGAAGGTTCTCTTCAGACAAATATTCAATTGCTTAGATGTACGCACATATGTATCTGTTTTCTGTACAATTTCTCTCACTCTTTATGCATTTTGCTTTTTGTTCAGTATTGCTTGTGCTTCATTAATTTACAGTAGCTCTATTTCACCCGCTGAAGAAAAACAACTACAGGGAGAACCCAGCGTACGGCATTTCAACTTATGTTAGCTTGCCGTTACAAACGAGTGCCCATTAACCCTATTAATTAATGTTCCGCTTTACGGCAATCCGTTTGTAGCTAAAAACCGCGTGAAGTACTAGTTTTTCATCTTGCACGGCCAAATACGTGGTAAGCTGCGCAAAAACAAAGAAGATGCTGTAAAGATGTTCACCCAGTATGCCATATTGAATTGAAGATTTCGTTGTCTTCTCCATGCTCCGTAGTTTTTTGACCATTTTTACCCTTGTTTGGACTTACATCATGGCTCCTAAATGTGAAGCTGATGGAAGTGCTAGTGGTGCATCTAAGAAAATAAAAGCCATCACTATGGAACTTAAATTGAACATCATTAAGCGGTCTGAAAAGGGTGAAACACAAACGATCATTGGTAAAGCTTTGAACTTGAGTCGTTCGATGATCGGTACGATCGTAAAAGACAAAGAAGGAATCCTCAAACATGTTAGGGATTCAGCACCCATGAAGGAGACAGTTATAACAAAACAAAGAAGTGGTCTTATGATTGAAATGGAGAGACTTTTAGTGCTCTGGCTTGAGTCCCTCAGTTGAGTTGGCAGTCCCTCATATTTGGTTAACAGCTGTCCTTTCCCACACCTAAAACTTCCATCTTTAACATTTATTTTGCTCAAAAAATAATTTTTCCTCATTCACAGTTCTTATGTACAGGATGTTTGACACATCTTGTCCATAGAATGTTCAGCTTCATCTCCATGCAAAATGATTCCTTCTCTTTGCTCTCTTGAGATTGCTGATGTTGTGGTTGAGGAGTCTCTAACTAATGTAATAGCATGATTTTTGAGCTGTTCAAAAATGTGAACATTGTCATTTCATTAGCTCACCTAATTTTGACCTCATGTTGATGTGCTTGTGTGTATAGTCAGAAGTGCTTTTTAGACCTGCAGGTGATGAAAAGTTTCCCAAAAAATGATTACTGCTAATTTTGGTTTGATGAACTATTGGAACAGCAGTAATGGATAGTATATTATTTTGCTCATGAACTGTAAACAGCAGTAAACTATTTCTTCAATCGCACAATCATTTGTGTTTATTGGTTGAAAGGGAAAATTTCAAAAGTTGTGTAAGGAGTACAAAAATTTGTAATGTGACTTTTTTTTTTCAGAGGGATACAACTATTTTATCTAAAGCAATAAGCCCCTCCAAGGAGATGTGAGGTCTCTTGCTGAAGGTGGTTATGTAGATCTTCTTGGTTTTGAAATAGAACAGTTTTTACATATTATGATGGGTAATTATTTTTTGGGGTTTACAGTATATTACTTTCTTCTTCATCTTCAATTTTGTTTCACAATTTTCTTTCGGTCAATATTGATTTTAGGCCTTTCAGGGAAATTAAAAATTTCGTTCCAAAGAATCACTAAAGGAACACATTTAAAAACATTTTACACAAATGACATTCTGCTTGCTGATGCGTTATTTTCGAGTTATTCAACTTTGTAGTTATAAGAACGTTGTATATAAAAGTGAAGGAACGGACACGTGAATATGCTGTAATACGGTATTAACGTAATGATGGGTGAGGTTAGGGTAGGTTATGACAGGTTAGTTAAATGAACTAATATAAAATAACATAAATCAACCTAAAATAGCTTACCTCAACTTACCCAAACCGTCTCTGTTCGTTTCCCGCCACGAAGTGGGCGTGTCCCGCCAGAAAAGTGGGCGTCACCCAACAATGCGTCGACTAAGCAAGCGACCAAATAATGTTATTCTTATCTGAACGTAATTATTATTATATCTCGAAAATAACGCATCAGCGAGCAGAATGTCATTCCTGTAAAACATTTTTAAATGTGTTCCTTTGGAGATTCTTTGGAACGGAATTTTTAATTTCCGTGAAAGGCCTGAAATCAATATTGACCTTTCTTTCAATTTCAGCTTTTCTGTGCAAGAAAAATCTTGTGTGAGGCCACACACACATAGATTTTTCATTCCCCTTATCCCATACTAAATGGTGCCTTCCTTCTTTGGTACCATATTTTATGTAGTTAGGCATGAAGTTAGAGTTCAGTTGAATATGTTTTTTCTTGATTGGCAATTTATTTGTAGAAATTTATCTGATCAATATATGCGTATATTTATTGACAGTGTATCAAATACTATTCAAGTCACCTTGGCGGCTCACTGACCTTAAATGAAGCCTATCAGGGTTTCAGAGCCAAACCAGAGTAAATTTAAAGAGAATTTTGTTATACCTGAGAGTGATTCAGTTTTCCATGATGCCAAGATGCACAACCAGATAGTGAGGATGGTTTTCAACTGTTGATTCCTTGAAATGCTCAATTTTATTAGTGTATATCATGATTTTTTCAATGTCAGTCATTGTTTTTTTTTCAGATTTAACAGTATTCTTGTTAAATCTTTTTGTGTGCAAATGATTCGTAGTGTTCCCTTGCTACTTTGCGTTCCAACTATCGCGGATTGATAACTTTTTGGGTTTCTAAAATATGTATAAGGAAAGTATTTCTTGAAGTTTCTGGAAAGTTCTAGAAAAAGCACGAAATATGAACACTGAAGAATTTTTTCATAAAATGCATTAAAATTCTAATGATAAATATTCATTTCTGGTGTAGATACAACAAAACTAGCATAAAAACAGAAAAAATCATGTGCAGGGTGTACTTGAACTTGTACCTCGTGACTAAAAACATCTAAAATGCGGTGCATATACAGTACATACCCGCGTATCATACTGCTAAAAAACACGCCTACCAACTCGATGACAAAGTGCGTTGTTAGACGGGCTGTGATTGGTGCAATGGAGAGAGACGACAAATCACAGCTTCCCATTGTGTAATCTGCCCTGTGATTGGCGCTCTAACTGATGCCCAGATTTGCAACATCATCCCTTGTCTCTCTCTTGGTCTCTCATGGACATTTTGATTAAGGCTTTCTTGCCTAGCGGTTTACTGTTATACGTAACGCAATGGTTCCCAAGCGTGCTGCTTCTTGCCATGCTGGTCCTGAACCTAAACGAAAACGAAGAAGGATGACGATCGCGGAGAAGGTGAAACTTCTGGATATGTTGAAGGAAGGCGGAACTTACGCTGCCGTGGCAAGTTATTTTAAGGTGAACGAATCCACCGTGCGCGGCATCAAAAAGAAAGAGGCCAACATCAGAGAGAGGGCTGAAGAAACGTTTTATAAGTGGGCAAAGAGAGTAGTTACAACTCGGAATAAGACTATCATCCACATGGAAGCTGCTTTGGCCTTATGGATTGCCGACTGTCAGAAGAAGAACATTGCCTTGGATACGAACATCATCCAAGCAAAGGCTAGGAGCCTGTATGAGATGTTTGCTACAAATGAACCTGAAGACAACACCGGCAACCAGGAGGAAGAGGAAGAAGGCAAAAACGACTTAGAAGACTTGCAACCAGAGACCTCCAGTGAGTCACAACCACAAAAACCTAAATTTTCTGCAAGCAAAGGGTGGTTTGCTGAGTTTCAGAAACGCTTTGGCCTAAAAAGTGTTTCCCTGCATGGCAAGGCTGCTTCTGCTGACACAAGTGCTGCTGAAATTTATGTGATTGAAAATTCCGAGGAGATTATCTCCGAAGGTGGAGATGAGCCCGAACAAGTTTTTAACATGGATGAGACGGGTTTGTTTTGGAAAGAAATGCCGTCGCAAACTTTTCTGTTCAACGATAAGGCAAAAGCCACTAGTTTTACAAAAATGATGACAGAAAACCTTGACGAGTTGTTAGACAGCAACTCCAAGCCGATAACCGATGCAAACCTCAAAGACATTACCAAGTCGGGCTACAAAGAAAAAGAAGAAAAAACAAAGCAAGAACCAGAAAATTTTTTTAAAGAAACTGTCTTGCCTTTGGAACGGCTAGCCGAGCTCTGCTGCCTGGGTAAAGAATTGAAAGAGGCATCACAGGAATGGGACGATGATACGGTTCGTTCTGTGCAATTTTGCAACAAGGTCGACAAAGTCATGAATCCCTATAAAATTCTCTTTGAATGGAAAGACAAGCAATGTCAGCAACTTCCTTTCACAACGTTTTTTAAGCCTCGCCAAAAAGAAACAGTTCTTGCTGCTACTGCTGCTGCTTCTACTTCTACGGATGCACCTTCGAAAGAAGTGGAAGAGATGTCCCAGGAAAGGAGTAAAAGTCAGTAAAAGCCATCATCAGCTTAATCATCTTTTCCTTGATGTTATTGCTTAAAGGCCACCTACAGGGAGGGTTTTAAAAGTCCAAATGCCCATAAAATAAATATGGTATATATACTGTCTCTACTTCGCGGAATTTCAGACGTGGCAGTTGGTCGGTTTTGAGACCAGCTGCAATAAACGAGGGATCAACATATCCATTTATTGTTAGGTATTATTTTTAGTATTTCTTTTCTCCATTTTGTTGGTTCTAACTACAGAATGAGAATAGAATATCATGTGGACATCACTTTCAATTGGTAGCATTTTTTTAAACTTTGGTTTGAATGATTTTTCAACATGCAAATGAAAATATTTTGAAAACACACTAACTGTATTATTGGGTTTGAATAAGTGTTCATTTGTCTGCTGATTGTAATGCATTGATGACTTTGGAGACTCCTATTAAATTAAATTTATATAGTGTTTTAATTTGCAGATACTTGTGCATTAAAAACTTGGAAGGTTGTACTAAAAATTGAATTAAATTATCATCAATTTGTAGATGTATTTCATTGAAGACTCAGACAAATCTGTTTTGAAATTTAATTTGTGTTCTTAAATTCACAGATGGTGATGCATTGGACACTCCAGAGACCATCTACATCAAAAATGAAGTGCCTGAATGTAAACTAGAATTCATCACCATCAAGGAGGAGCCCACTGACTATCACCAGGTCACTATGGATCTGAAATAAAACCTTTCTAGGTGATATTACAGTTCTTATTGTTATGATATTAGTCAGTTTGAGACTCCTGAGCCACAACAAAGGTAATATCAAGAGCAGGATGGGAAGAGACCATTGTCTGTAGACCGAAAAAAATGAGGAATCTATGGACAAGGTGTAACCCCGCACAGGATATCCTGAGCATAGAAACAGCAAGTTTAGAAGGCATAGGAGAAAGAGGCTTAGAAATGATTGTAAAAAGTGTAGTAAAAACTGAAAAAAATGGTCATGAAAGATGGAAGTTCTGAAGGCCCATCAATAGCTAAGGTAACCTAACAACATCTATCTTGTGTGGGGGGAGGGAGGGCATAGCATGGGATAGATAACCTAACTAACCTAAACTTATTGCCTCTCCTATGTCCCTTGAGGGGCTTCTGCAGATGTCACGATGTAAGGCTTCCAAAAAAGAAAAATTAGGACTTTCATTCTCACCATGACATGTTTTTTTACCTCAAGTAAAAATACAGTTATTTTGTGGGTGATGATCTCATAGTGTAGGAACTTTGAAGTTCTATTTTGGGTCATCCTCAGGGTGAATAAGATAGGATTTAATCCTATGTCTATCCTATGTTACACGGACTGGCATCCTCAAGGGGTACTATTATGTCACCTCAGCTGTAGATAGGTCTTTGGAACCTCCATCTTTTGTGTTCACTTTGCTTCTTTTATTTTTCATTCCTCTTCTGCTATTACTTCTTTGTTATTTCTTCCTCTGTCTTCTTGGCTTACAGATTCTATGCCCAGTATCTCCTGTTTGGGAGCAAACCTTGTGAAAAGGTTCCTTATTTTCTATAGTCCATACTAAATGGTCCCTTTTTTCTGTGTTAGGATTGCCTTTGTTGGGACTAGTGCCTTAAACTAATGTAATAATAATTGTTTATTTCTTATTCAGTTTAATTGATTTTTATGACGTGAACTAGAAACGCTAGTTCCTCCCATCACATCTATTTATGCATCACGAAATGGTTTCTGCAACCTAGGGTCTATAGGTTAAACCTCATCTAAATTATCTCTTTGATGCGAGTCAGAAAAGTGATCAACTGAGTATTGTTCATTTAGGTACTTAGAACTTTTCTAAAATAACTTAATATTTGAGAAACCTGAAAAAACTATATTAGTATAACAAGAGGGGAGTTTGGCTCACACCTGCTTGACTAAAATAGATTTTTCATTTTTATTGTATTTGTATTGTGTGGGACTCTTAGCTGAACATTTTTAGCCAAATTCTTCCTCAGTAACTTAGGAAAATTTGGGTGTTGGAGAACTCTAAAAGTATTGCAAGAAAACTCCCCAAGATGTATTCCAGGAAAAGGCTTTAAAAATATTTGAGCCCAACACATCCCACAAAATGAAAAACCAAAAGTGAAAATGAATGAGAACTAAAGGAAACTTATTACACGAATTGCAAGAAAAAAATGTAATAAGTGAAGGACATCAAAGTGGGTTCAAGAGCTGCCAAGCTTCCGCTATTACTGGTGTCAGATACCCCAAGAGTAGGTTTTTCTTAACAGATCATAGCTACTGCATTGTGTTACTGCTCAAAGCGTGACCAGAGTCACACTTTTGAAATTGTTAAAGTGTTTAGGAAGAGGGTTGAATATGCTGGTACTTGTGTGGCTCTCATTTGTTTGCTACTTCTCTACTCAATTGCCTGTGTGTAATTGATGCTTGAATGTGTGGGACTTCAGATATCAAACTAAGAATAGCAAGTTCCCTGCGTATTGGGCCACATGTGTACCATCAGGTAAATTGCCCATATATTATCGGTTTAGTGACATTTTTTAAAAAGGATTCTTATCATAAAAAGTGGAATACTATCTTGCAGTTGTATTTTTCATATTGATAAGGAAGAACTAAAATGTACTCAAGCTAAAAAATCGATTTCCCTATTCTGCTACTTACAAACTAACCAAACCAACCGTTAATAGCCACGGAAACGCAGTGAATGTGATAGGCTATGTGGCTTGTCATTGTTGTCATATCCTATTTTCTTCTCTTTAGACCATGGGTACATTTTCTAGCTTTCAAACCTACATGAGATGGTTAGCTCATTATTTGTCTACGGTTAGTTGTATATTGTTTCTGGCTAGTGCTGTTAATTCTTTATATCTGGTTAGCAATTTATTATTTGCTTCTTGTCAGCTATTCTTTACTCCTTTTAAGCTATTTATTGTTTGTTTCTGGTCAACTATTTATTCTTAATTTCTTGTTAGATATTTATTATTTGCTTCTGGTTAGCAATTTTATTCTTGATTTCTGTTGAGTTATTTCTTGTATTCAATCATTTCTCTGCATTCACCACATACTGGGCTGCAATAAAAGGCACCCATGTGAGTGCTTGCAAAATGATGAAATTACCATTACTGAAATTCAACTTTTATTTCAGGTACCAGAAGACAACTTATCATTCAATGGATGCCCATCTGAAGCATCCCTTCCTTCTACGCGTGTTGCAAGGATACAAAATTTGTCAAGCTGCAACAGAGTTTCTCAAAACGCCCCTTCTAAACCGACCTTCAAAAGAAAAAGAGCAGACGTAGAGGGTCTCGTTGAAAAGAGCACTTCACCAATCCCTTCTATTTCAGCAAAGGAGGGAAATGAATATTCCCCCTATGGTAAAGTGGTTGCTAATGAGTTGCGGAAAATGAATCCTGTTCAGCAAGCGATAGCAAAGAAATTGATAAATAAGGTAATGCTTTCGGGAGCTATGGGTACTCTGAAACCCAACTTCCATGTTGCTCGATGAATTTTTCATGCATAAATTGTGTATTTATTCAATTTTTTATTTTAACTCTAAGTGAGGCTTTATTTGTGAACTATAAGTCTATTTTACATTTTGTATCTTGTTTTGAAAAGAATTCATTTGTCCCCGGCAGTGCATTTTGTGCCAATATTTCAGTGGAGATTTTTTAAAAACGACGTGCGATGTTTGTAGCTGAGCTTCAAAGTATCAATTGCAGCCAGTAATACATAGTACACACAGTATATATATATATATATATATATATATATATATATATATATATATATATATATATATATGTACGGTCTCACTAATTGCTTTTCTCTGGAAATCTTGAATGTTTTTCTTGAGAAGCACGTGTTGTATTAAACAGTCCGTTGATATCAACTTAAAATTATGAATATGTAGTTATCTGATACTTTTCTTGAGAAGCACGTCTTAAATCAAACAGTCCGTTGATATCAACTTAAAATTCTGAATAAGTAGTTATCTGATACTTTTCTTAAGAAACACGTGTTGAATTAAACAGTCATTGTATTTCAACTTCAAACTGCAAATAGGCAGCTATGTTCTGTAGCAAATCTTTGTTGTTTGCCTTGTTCATTTTAGTAACTCAGGTTAATTCTCATTAATACGTATGTTTTAAATAAATAGACATGATACAGATGAACTCTGAAACTTGTCCAAAACTAGTTCAAGCTAAAAAAAGATGTATTAATATTTTTATTATATTTTCGTTACTTTTATACATGTGAATTATCCACGTAAAAACAATGGCGATTTCTCGGAACATATCAGTAAGAGTTGTACTGAATTTTTGTCATGAATGTGTGCATGTAGACCTTACAGGCAAGCTGTCAATGGCGCTATGCCTTATCTACAGGGACCTAATTTTTGTACGATTTACATTTTGGTAGCAGTGCAACTGGCAGCGTAAGTTTTCCTTGAGTCTAATAACACTCCAAATTCACATGATGTCAGTTCTGTGTGGATTTGCCATGCCACCAAATGTAGCCCAGCCGACTTACGAGAATTTACGCCGCCTGTTGTACTGCAACAACCATGGATATTGTTGCTATTTTTTGCTCCTGGTACACTGTTAACTCGTTGAGTGATTGATTATAAATTGATTTTCGCCTCCCTTTACCATTACAAAGATGTTCAAAGAGAGGGAGGATGAAGGCACCATTTAATATGGAGTTAAGGGAATGTGGAATCTGTGCACAAAGGATGTTTCTGCAAAGGATCCCATACGCATAAAAACAGAAGTATGATAAGAAGGAAGGTTATGAAACAAGATATAAGTTGAAGAAAAAAGTCAGAGGTGTTGAAAAACAGGACAGCAGTGAATAGAAAAATAGTCCAAACAGGAAATCCTACCTCTTAGCTCAGGACCTCACATTTTCCCCCTGACCGCTAGCTCTTATATTTCCTGGGGGAATATACGAGGTCCTAAGTTAAAAGATAGATAAATTTCCCTCGTGTTGGTATAGAATAGGTTTATTTTGTTTTGTTATGGACCATCTTTTTTTCGGCCACTCTGCTGTCTTTTTCCAGCACCTTTTACTTTCTCCTTTAACTTTTATCTTGTTTTTTAAACTTTCAATGTCACTGTCCCTCAGGGCAGCACACCATGAACACACGTTTGCCCGTTCCCTTGATTCTATACCTACTATGTGAATGTCTCCCAGGAGGCAAAATGTGTGAGGGCCTGAGCTGAGAGTTAGGTAGGCCTTCTTTTTGTTGAAATAAAATATCTTTTTCCTATGTTAAGGGCCTCTTATTTCGGTTCACTGATGTCCTGTTTTTCAGCACCTAATACTCACTTCTTCAACTTTTATCTTGTTTCATGAACTTCTTTCCCAGCTTACTGTTTCTTTGCCCCTTCTGCACAGATTCCGCATTCCTTAATATATATACCAAATGGTGCATTCCTCTCTTCGATACGCTCTTTTTTGTAGCGGTTAGGGAGGCTTAAACTAACCTATAATCTAATCTACTATGTAAATGTTCTTTCCTCTCGTGTGACACCTTTGTTGTGGTTAGGGAGGCTGAAACTAACTTTTAATCTAATCTTTTCCTCACTTGTTTCTTCTCACCAGTGCAGGGAGTCTCAACATCTTATGAGTGTTGCTGCTTTTCTCTTTTTGTTTTCTGATACTCTTTTTTTTGTGAAGCATCTCAGTCGGCTCATGAACTGCTACTTGATGTACAAAGCGTTCTTTTTCTACTTATGGTACGAAGCTTTCTTTCAATTTTCTGTTTGTGAAGTGCCTCTGTCGCCTCATGGAGTGCTTCGTGTTCTACAAAACATTCTTTTTCTTCTTGATGTATGAAGCTTTCTTTCAATTTTCTGTGAAGTGCCTCTGTTGTGTTATTGGGTCTGAGCTGTGTTACTTGCTACGCAAAGCATTCTTTTAGTTCGACTAAATTTCTGTCGGTAGAGAACGTGACCGTCACCTCAAATTTTTCTGTGATAATCGGAGGTTAGACCTGAAATCAATAAATCCGGGAACGGAGGTTAGACTTGAAATCAATACGAAGGTTAGACTGAATGAATAAATGTCGTATTCTTTACATGGAAAAGGTGTGCAAATAATGATAATCCTGTTCATATACTGTGTAAACTCAGAATAAATGCATTTCATTGTTGAGAAAATATGTGAATACGTGAGCAAAAATTATTTCTTAGCTTACAAATATCTGGAAATTCAATGTAAGTCATTAAAATAACGCTATGAGCTTTATTATGCAAATACCTTATGGATTCATTTGTAGATTTAATTTTACTGTACGTACAGTTGAAGGAGGTGCCATTAGCAAGTATACTTTTCAGTTATCTTGGCTATAAATAGACCTACAGGACTTCTTTCTTTGACATCCCTTTAACTTCTTTCAGTTTTCATGCTTTTATTGTCATCTCTTCTTAATCGTTTCTTCCCTTTCATTATTGTATTAGGTGCTTTTCGAAAAGCGGGATATCCTGTACTTGAGAACACCTCTTGCGCTTTCACTACCCCTTACTCTGGCTTTAAAACTCTATAACTGTTGGAAAAATTCAAGGCAAGCGTGTCATGCCATTTCACAAATCAGTCATTGGGGATTACACACTGTTATAGCTCGATCTTCTAAATGGCTAAACTATCAAATGAAAGGATTGCTCGCGTGCCTTAACACATAAACACTTTGGGTACGACAATTCAAATGGTTAGGGAAATATTTCCTGGGGAAAAGTTTGTCCTGACCCATAATTGTCAGTGAAATTGCCCTAGTGTGGGTGCTTTTAGCTCAAGCAAGTGCCTACTTCTTTATTTTAATTTTGAATTGTTAATGCTCTATGCTTGGCGACAGAAATTTTCAACGTTCACAATAAAGTTATTGAATTTATGAAGAAATTATTCAAACGTTTTTGCCTGAATTTATCAAAAATAAACGAAGTTCAGAAAAAATTTACTCAAGTTAAATAGAAAGGTTATTGAATATGTTGCACGGACCCTATAGCATGAACTTAGAGGTAACCAATGGTAATTTACGCGTGTAGGCTTAGGGAATGTCTAAAAACTAGTTTCATGAATTCTTGTAATTTCCCTAATTTTGTTACTTACTTCAAAATATTCCCCCACTAGTTAAATTACTTTAAAATCAGATTAGATGCCCTAAACTGGAAGAACTAGCCATCTTGGCACTGGAGTAGCCGTCAGTACCCAAAGGGTTAACCGCCATGTAAGCCACTGGTGTTACAAGGAGGGAATATTTACAATGCTGCTGACCGACCAGTAGTCACAAACTCAATTTGGATAAATTCTTAATCAAAGCTAAATAAAGGCACGATCCAGTTAATGTTTGCTTTTTTTTCAAAATTCCCAACAACAATTAACTTAGAATTTGAGTTGTAGATTGAAATTTAGTTAAACCCATGGCGGTTAATGTGTTGAATCAGTTCACTGATACTTCAAGGTCAATATTTTATACTCTGTTCATGTTTGAATAAATAAACTTTTTATTTCCTAATATGATGGCGTTGCGTTTCCTTCGGTGGCATTGTTGATTCCAAATTTCTCACTATGCCCATTGCTGAGACTGCATTCTAAGCCTGTGCAGTACAAAAAATGTTGATCGTTAAATCACAATTGTTATCTCTCATAATCTACAATTGGGAGTTTTGTTGATATTTGTGAATCTTAAGCGATATCACACTATCACTGTACTATCATTTTATCTCATGCATCAACGTTTGTTCGAGTAACGTGAACTTGAGAACTTCACACGATTTGTGCTCTGATTGTTACTTCATTTTCCTTATGTTTTCAGACCCCTCAGGGGGATACAACTATTGTATCTATGGGAATTAGCACTCCTAGGGGGAAATGTGTGAGGGCCCGAGCTGAGAGTTAGGTAGGTTTTCTTTTTGTTGAAATAAAATTATTTTTTGCTATGTTAAAGGACCCCCTTTTTCGGTTCACTGCTGCCCTGTTTTTCAGCACCAACTATCTTCTTCAACTTTTATCTTGTTTCGTGAACTTCTTTCCTAACTCACTGTTTCTATGCCCCTTCTGCATTGATTTCGCATTCCCTAATATCCATACTAAATGGTGCCTTTCTCCTTCATCTTTTCGATACGCTTTTTTTTGTAGCGGTTAGGGAGGCTTAAACTAACTTATAATCTAATCAAATCTGCTGATAGGGAGGCTTAAAGTAACTAATAATCTAATCTAATCTGATTATTACTTTATTTTTCTTGCGTTTTTAGAATATGATAGAATAAGAAATGGCAACAAAAGCGGGCCATGTGATGTATTCACGGGTTGTCCCGTGCCGTCAGACATCCATCACGCACAGGCACCCATGAAACACATTTACAGTTATCAATTTTCATGCTCAAATACCACCAGTACATTCCTGTCAACATACTAATATTCTGTTGCCCAAAGTGTGGTCCCATGATGTGACTGTTTTCTTCGCCTAATTAGAAATATTAGAGCCAAGATCACCTCTTTTTCTTACGCCATGCTGACGCTGCTATCTCATGGCATTGTCAATTGAATCGTTGAGATATCGCTCTAAAAATGAGGTTCCTGATACTATCCACTATGTAGAGGACGCATTTACAGTCATACCTCGCCTTACGATAGGCCCAACCAACGATTAATCCAAGTTACGAAACGCCTTTGCGTAAAATCTGTACCTCTGAATACGAAAGGAAATTAAAGTTGCCAAACGCGAAATCTCAAAAATCCAAATAATGCGCGCTCGGCTTTGCAGCTGCCTCCTACCGACCGGCTCGCTATTTTTGAGAACCGATCTAAGACCATTCGATAAAAGGTCCGAATTACCCGGACAAATAGGTTAATTTCTAAACAATAAGCTTGAAATTAGTATCAAATTAATGCTCGTGACCAGTACAACATTTATATATCTTAAAAAAAATTTAACGTCCCTGTGGGGGGCGAGAAGCGAAGCTCAGGTGGCCCCTCAATATTGGCCGATTTTCTCTATAAGGTTCATTTGGGGCGCAGTCTAATTCCTAAACTATTGCACCTACAAACTTGAAATTAGTTTCATTTTAAACATCAATTCATTCTCCACTCTGGAGTGTATAGTAAAACTCTCATACGTTTCTTGGGGAGGCATGGATAGAGGTTCCCCTACCCCCTTAATGGTCGGCCGATTTTCTCTATAATGCTCATTTGGGGCGCATTCTAATTCCTAAACTATTGCACCTACAAACTTTAAATTGGTTTCATTTTGAACATATATTCATTTTCCACTCTGGAGTGTATAATAAAACTCTCATACTCTTCCTGGGGGATGACAGAGAGCAAGGTTCTCCTACCCCCATAAGCCACGCTGGCGAACGACGCGGTGGCCTCAATTATGAAGCGTTGTCTCAATGTGCTCGTCATAGCCGTCTGGTGTCAAGGCCCTGCCTGACCACCGGCTAGCCATTTCTTAGAACCCATCTTAGATCCTTCCCGAATTACCCTGACAAAAGGGTAATTTCTGAACTATAAGACGTACAATCTTTAAATTAGAACCAAATTAATGCTCGTGACGAGTACAAC
>JACJUY010011548.1:0-20651 GCA_014220935.1 Platorchestia sp. MABIK
TGTTCTGAAGTTACCGCTTCACAAAATGTTACATTGTGTTCTGAAGTTACCGCTTCACAAAATGTTACACTGTGTTCTGAAGTTACTGCTTCACAAAAATTAACATTGTGTTCTGAAGTTACCTTTTCATGTTTTGGTTACCAAAAATTGAATCATTTGATGCATAACATTAACAGGATTATAAATGGAGAGATTTCCATTGTAGAGTAGAATTAAAAAATTCGTATTTGCATACAATCACAGACTTCTATTCTACAATGAATTTAAGCCAAAGTTCCTAAAAAGTTTGTGAAAACAATTCAACGCAGGAGCAATTCACACAAGAAAGCTAAAGTTTCACACGCAAAATGAAAGAATTCATTGCCCGCTGGTGGTTGTAAGACATCATGTCCATGAAGGTTTCATGATAAAATAGTCATTCCAGTTTTTCTCATAAAAAGCACTCGACAGATCAGTTTTGGGTTTTCATATTGTATTGAGAGGGATCCATGTGAAGAATACAGAATTATTCTTCAAATACACAATTACTATCTGAGTGAAGTCCGCAAATCCCAAATTATTTATGTCTCATGACAAAATTTTACCGAACGTTTGAGCAAGCGAGGGGCAGATATCGTGAAAAAATGGACTTTCCGGCCATTTTCAACTTTCATTACACAGACAAAGAGGTAACAACTACGTGGGAGAGGTAGGGAACCTCTCGTATGGTGTAAATTCCGGTAATTAGGGGAAAAAATAGGTCCCACTTTCGCCGTGTACTGGCCATTTCAGGACACACGGCAGCTGGGGTCAGGCTGTACTGTCGCTCGTACGATAATTATCGAACACTGGACGATATAATCAACGAAAGCGCAACGATGCGACTCTGAAGCAGCCATTACGCAATTACTGCTCTTACCCAGAGCAGGTCGTTAAAATATTGTTTCGGGAAGCCAGAGGGTTTCAAAGAGAGACGATTTCCCAATTGCAGCTCTAAAATTGCCTGTTGAATCCGTAAATTATGGTAATTGGTGAGTGGTTGAAGAAATTATATGGCAGTGCTGCAATAAAATAATCCTAATTAAAGGCCAGCAAACATACCTGGATAATCAGCCTGGCACGATTACTTTAATAATTGTGTTCGAAAAACCAAAAGCTGGTCTTCCGTTCCCTTTCGGAGTCCGTGTTTCAGTTTCAGCACGCAGAATTTTCGACGACCGTCTTTGCAATTTCGAGCCCCTTTTGTGAAATTACATCCTCGAAACGGATCGTACTTCCCACATTTAGCCATAATAAAATCCTAAAAAAGAACGAACGATGACCTTTTTATTTTGCTTTCGTTGAAGTTGTAGACGAGATTCGCGATCACAGCCTGGCGTCTACAAGCGTTTCGAGAGTGTGTTTTAAAATCATTAAAATGTTTTAAAATCATTAAAATGTTTTAAAATCATAAAAATGTTTTAAAATCATTAAAATGTTTTCAAATCATATAAATGCTTTCAAATCATTAAAATGTTTTAAAATCATAGAAATGTTCTAAAATCCTCAAAATGTTTTAAAATCAATAAAATAAATTCCTTTCACTTCAAAGATATACACATCTTTGTATCCGCACATCTACGGCTCGGACAGTGCAGCCTCAACAACAATAAATGATTCTAAGTTTTCTTAAGACGTCTAAACGAAGAACCGCTTTTAGTGCGTAATGCAAAAAGATTCCAACTTCAGAACACATAAAACTGTCAAGCATTTTTAAATGATTGAATGTTTGCAGCAACGTTTACAGCTTTCAGAATTGTCTACCACATTAATAAACTGAATTTTCACGTAATACGCGAAACTGAATTAACTCTAAAATCACCCGTATCGAAATCGAGATTAAATAAGACGCAATTATTCTTAGCATGTCTCACAGCTTGAATCTTCCTTCGTGCTATCGGAAATATCCTCTCGTAAAATAGGGATGCTATTCCGTTCCCTTGAGTGGAAACAAACTGGATTCGTGGCGCAAATGTCCGAATAACGTGGTTTCAAATAGTTCATTTTTCAGTAAAAATGTAACAAATTCAGAAAAATTCGGGGGTGCGTAATTGATTTTTCATTTGATTTTGACGATTCCTTTGTAGATTTATTGCAGTTATTTTTACGTTCACGGTTGTGACAAAACATGCAAAATTATAGTATTTAAATATCGAGATCTCTTCTTCCTCAGAGGGGGAGATCAAAATTAGTCCTACAAAGCAATTTAATTAAAATTGATACTAAAATGAAAAACTGAACAGATTGAGATAGATTTAAGTATTCTAGAAATTCCGCCTTATTTAACCTAATGTAACTGTACGGGCAAGGCATGTGTTTGTGTTTTTTGTAGAATTTCGTGGAACTTAATTTTGTGGTATTGTTTTTTGTGGTATCAAAATCCCAGAATCATAACATCAGATACTTCCGAAAAGAACCTTGTCATATCCTTCGGTAATTTTCAGCTAGTCTTCTTTACACTTAGTATTTTCAATGAAGATTCATGAGTATTTACAGAACTCAAGCTGAAGTTCGACTCTGAAACAAAATGTGCGGCAAAATGCAGTCAGTAATGTCACAGCATTTCCTACGCTTTTAAACTGTAACAGCTCCAAAATTTTAGCGCATTAATTCATCTACTCAATTCACTCGAGGGTTATGTAAAAGCCGGCTCATTTTTGAACAGCATGTAATTTCATGGACGTAACCAGCAAAATTTGGAAATTTAGACATACGAAGTCCATTTCATTTTGAGCGCAAAAAAGAAGCTCTTGGCTTTGAAGAGTCCAGCAACAAGCGAAGAAAGCTATAGAATTGGATGCAGGCAGTAAAGCCTCATCTGCAAATGGATTCTAAAGGCAACTTTTGCAATTGAATCTGGCGTTTACGGCGAGCGATGAAAGGAACCCACGTCATTTCGGCGATGATCGCCTAAGGCTCGGCCGTAAGCGCGTCAGTAAACCGCCGCCGAACTGCCGTGGCAGCTCCGTGGCTTAGCTTCAACTCTACCAAAAATGGCTTAAACGCTAGCACAAATGAAGTTTTCCGTCGCTTTCATCGTAAAGTAGAACAATGACGACTGAATTCCCTGGCGCCAAAAAATTTAAAATTGCATTGAAGAATTTGTTCGGTGTTCATCGCCTTGTGTTGTGACAATTTTGCTGATTTGAATTGTTCAGAGCAGAAGCATGAACATTAATCCCTCATTATTATATCAATCTTACGAGTAACTACGTAAATGAAGAACACATTTTACAGTTTGCTCTCTAAACTTATAATTCACAAGTGAAAACACTGCAGGCTGTACTGAGAAAATTTCATAGAAAGACAATTTTAAAGCACTGTTTACACAATCAATTGACCTTAAGTCAGACTGGCAACAAGAATTCCATTGCCTGACTAATTATACGTAACAGAGAAAAGGATCGCAAAAATAATGCGCATCAAAATAAAAGAAAGAAATTAGAAAATACCATTGACAGAAATAACTAATTGACATACTGATATTCCTTTCCAAAATGGTACTATTATATTTTTAAACTGTTGAAAACATGTTGAGTTGATGGAAAATTAGAATCTCATTAGATTCCACCATATTGACGATTTATATGCGTAACCAAGTTATTGAAATCAATGTTAGTGACCAAAAGTGTAGATATAATAGAACGTAATGAAAAGGTGGTAACACACTTTTTCTGATCAGAGCGAGACAATAGAAGTACGGAACTATGTACGCGACACAAAAGACGATGTCGATTAATCTTTCTGTATTAAATTTAACGTAGTTCTCTATGTTAAGAAGAAGAAGCAACGCCATGATAAACATATTTATTGGCAAACGTTTCGGAAATCATATATGATCTTATTATCAACGCAGGAAAAACAGAAGAGAATATGCATAGAACAATACATACGATAATGAACTTCTTTAAGTGAGTGTATGCACGTGATAAGGCGACAAAGGACAGCACAGGAACACCATCATTCAGCCATGGACTGTGGCACTAATGCAAACTATATTAATTACTTTCTCCGGTCGTCTCTATTGTCTCGGACCTTTTTTGCAGACGTCAGTCTCAGACGAGCCAAAAACTTCCTACCCTGAATTTTGGTACTTTATGCGTCACTTTTAATGCAGTGCATCTTGCCCACCACACGATCCTGTTTTGTCATAAATAAATGCTGGCGTCATTCTGATCTATCGTAACTTATTACTGAAGCCCTGCATGTCTATTTTACCGGATCCGGTTATGGATATTGCAAAAATTACTCTCACTCTTTTTTTCTCACATTGTACAAAATTCGAACAACGGTTTTCTGTCGCAAAAAAATTTAACTTTCTTCTTAATTGATATACTAAACATAATTGCTTTTTTTAACAACACATTGTTGGCAAGGTAGCACATTTTCCACACTTCTTCAAAAATATAATCAAAGAGCACAATTTCAGTGAGAGCTCCCATTGTGTGAATCAATAAAGTAGAGCCCGTTTTCGTAATAACTTCTCCGCTAAAAAAACTTCCGCTGTTCAAAACGTTCGTAATTACAGCAGGCTATGAACGAAAGACTAAATTCACAGCGCACCCATCTTTGTTCTCCTCAACAACGTTATTTCTGACGTGTTATGAGCAGTTGTTTATCTTTTTTCTTTTCGCATGTATAATAAGCAGTTGTTTGTCTTATCTTAGGTTACTGTAATTTCTACTGCCTTAATACGAACCGCAGTATCTGCTACGCCAAACACATTTTGTATCTCAGGAGACAACTGTACATGGATAAGTTCTTCCTCGTACTAGACTCTTCATTAGGAGAGAATCTGAGCCCCGTGTCACACTGTCATTGTGATACTTGAATCAATATAGTGGTCACGCAACATCAGTCGCTGTGAAGTGTTTGTATAGTCCTAATGGTTATTGTTAATGACTGTGATGAAAGCACATAATTGCTAATAGTTGTTTTCAAAATCAAGCGTCATGAATTTCATTCTTTTCAAAAAGACTCCTGGTGCAATCTTTCGAGTATTACTTTTGAAGAACTATTCTATCGTAATGAATTTGTTCTTGATCATGATTATCATGATTTGTTTAAAAGAGAATTTATATGGCATGACAATATTTTAAAAGGATTTGAACGTCAACCAAATACTGGGCACCTCTTCGAAGAATGTTCATGACCACTAATCACTCGCTCAATATTTATTCATCATCATTCATCCACTTTTATCGGCATAAATCGTCAACTGCGTCTTTCTACAATTAAGGACTGTCAGTATTCTAGCGCTTCATTACCAAAATGATCTTTCAAAACTGCGATTTGAATTTCATTTCTGAAATAGTAATGAAATGTACATTTGAGCAACGTCAGAACAGTTACTGTTTCTGTAAATATGTTTTACACAACGATTGTCAGTTCAATTCTTTGAAATTCTCAGGATACACTTTACTAGATAACTTCACTTTTATTCACACCGATAGTTTAATGCCTTCTACAGCTTTGCAATTGTAATTATAAAATAAATGAAAACTTTACAAAAGTTCTTCGTGGCTCGCAGGTGAAATTTATCTATTTACGACTGGTTTCTAAGATCTAAAGTCTCAGTAAAATTTCTGTTACGAGAACATGATAAAGCCCCATAATTTATATCCGTGAATATTTGGTACATCCGTAAACGTTTTGAACAGCGAACCAAAATGCGTTTCTTAATAGAAATCCAGATCATTAGGGCACAAAGCAGCTGGTGTGAGAAGTAGGTTGAAGAGGAAGAGGTCTTTCATGCCGTGTTGTTTACTGATATACAAAATGTGTTTGGTATTGAAGGTACTGTGCTGTGGCAGTTGAAAGACGGTGAAAGTATGTCTTCTGAGATCCGACAAAGAGCTGATTGTAGTTCGTGTACGGGAAAAGCTAGTCTCTCGTACCAAATTCTATTCAAAACCCTAGGTTTAGTTGATGATTCCTCATTTTCCTACGCAATAATATTCAATTGTTACTTTTTGCTATTCCCTATGACTTGAGTAAGCTCGGGAACGATGTACGTGTTTACTTGCCGTTGTGGCAATTGTTCATATCCAATTGTCTAGTCGATCTTGGTGATAAATCCCGTTGATTGAAAAAATGCTGTGAAAATTTAGGTTTTCGATCACAATCTTGTTAATCAGGATCTACAGCTCAGTTGCGTTCACATGATCGTTACGCTACTGTGTCTGTACGAGCAGTGATGAATACGACACACGATCAAGTGTTTCTCCCAGCCAGTCATAAAATTCTCATCGAAAAAATAAATTTCGCGACTTAAAAACAGAACATGCCCTCAAAATTTCATCGAATTTGCATTCCTCATCATTTTAAAAGTCCGAGTAAATTTAAATAACCGTAAAATTTGCACCGCAGAGATTCATTTAAGTCAAATCGAAGCGCAGTTCTGCAATTCTTTAAAACACATACTAAAATAAAAACTTACTTGGCATCAAAAAGCCAGATCTTAAATTCATAGCGAGCTTTTTTCCTTTCAGGAATTCGCATCCCCAATTCCACGGTGGGCGATTACCCTTACATCGGTTACCCACTACTACCACCAGTATCAACTCAGGCTCCATTGGTGCTGCATGCAAGGGATGTAACGTATACTTCCTACGCGCTACCTGCCTAACTTGACACCTTGTTTGCTCGCTATTGAAGAGCTCGGGCTCGGAAGCAAGGGGAGCTTAAGGTCCTTTGTTAAGTGGACGTGAAGTGCCTCCATTGGTGTAACGAACGACATGTATTACTACGTTCCCGAATGATCGTTATTTTCCATAAAAATGTAACTCGGTTTTCCTTTGCAAACATGAAACTCGGTTATCTTTTAAAAACATTTACTGATGTATGACAGAACCATCGATGTCCCCTGAAAAGAGAGCAGCAAACTTGATAGGAACACTACAACTAGCCCAGCTAATAACTCGCTCAGTTTGAAAATTAAATTTAGACCAGGGAATTCTTCTTCGCATAATTTTAATGGATGGAAAAGAGTATTCATATTTTACGGTGATTAGCAAATTTTATTTCAACACAAATTTTATTTCAAAAACTGGAAAAGAAGCCTTCAGGAAAGGAGCCGATAATGCATCCTAACGGTGCTCTATAACATCAGGTGAAGTGATAGCACAGAGTCACTATTTTCCTCACAAATTTTACCACCATCAATGGCTTCATTGTAACCACTTAGAATTTCGTGGCGATTTCAGCATACAGTGGACAACATTATATTACCCAGAACCCAAACAGAACACACAGGTTGTAAAATACACTAGTCATTTTTATTAAGGTGGTATTGATGATGTCACACGCCTTCGTAGCATCGTGAAGCTACATTGTGGTTGAAAGCCGATTGTTACAAATCATTGTAATTTTTGTTATCTAAAAATTGTTTCTGGTATTTGCGAGTGTGATATCGAGTATACATCCAACCCTTCTCTCGCGGTAACATGTATCTCTGAGCTCTACTTGACAGATTTTTGTGATTGAGCTTATATTCGTACTTTTCAAAAACTGCTGCATATCAAGGCGATATAAAATGCACTAACTGAAAAGTCTCCATTAGAAGAAACTAACTAATTTTAATAAAAAATTAATCATTGCAGATTATTTCATGAAATGCTTTCTTCTCGTTCATCGAACTCCAGCAAAAGTTTGGCTTTTTTCCATACGAAAGAGTATGCAATAATTAGGCAGTTAAGTCAAGAAAATGAAAAATCATTGTGTTCCGTTAAGACTGACGTACGAAACACACGGCATTGAACGAACAGGGTACCTCAGTTGGTGAACTTGGTACTTAAACAATCTACCTCATAACAAAGTTCCAAGTGAATTATGAGAGGGGTTCATTTAGATCAAAAACTTAAAATGAAAGAAAAATCTAACCCATGCAGGTCAGAGCGATATCAAAACAGGCATAGTTAGTCTTAAGGCAGGAGCAGCAGGATATTTTCTGGAAGCTAATTTTATTCATTTCCTATGTATAAGTTATAAATTATACAAATCATACTGCACAGTACTGCATGGATTCTAAATGGGAATCCACAAGTTATGAACTCTATCAATGCTTTCTAAATCCGTGAGGTTGATAACAGAACTTGATACGAGCTTAATAGTTGCACTCTATCGTGCGAGCTTGTGTAGCAGCCACTTGTGTAGTGAACATGTTTGTTCCTCTCCCTTCGTTCATCAGGTAATCTCCTAAGAGAGTTGTTCATACGAAATCGATAATAGCTTAATGTATACCACACAGTTAAGCGTGCAGATTAAACTTGACTGTTAATCAAAGCCTAATTTATTCTTGGATGGAGACTAAATTTGTCTTGTAATCAATTTTTGCACACGTGATTCTCTTGGTCGTTTTGAAACCGGTAGTGTTTATTTACTTAGTGATGTCGCTTAAAGATAAGGCCAATTAATATGTTTGACTTACACTCTGCAATGCTAGCCAACTCATCTGAAGTATAAGGCAGCTCATCTCCTTTGTATCCGGCGATAAACTGATTATATGTCTGGTGAACTTAATGACACACCCAGAGAATGCTTCGTACTGTTGTCCAAAGTCTGTGTTTAAACAAGCTTATAATTACTCCGACACCAGATATTTCTCTACGTATATTTAGCGTGAGAAAGTGCATCTCAAGTCCAGACGCTGTAATTAGACGTCTTGACAAAGTTGAATGAGGTCATAGTATAATGTTGTAAGTTCTAGACTATTGCGTAGACTAGGTTGTAAATTTTAGCGGTGCTCACACACAGAGAGCACTGGTAAACACACCCTGGTTTGTCTTCATAAAATGAGTGTAATCCCTCACCAGTTTGCTAAAATGACATCATCCTGAGAAATGGAACAAACTGTATTTATTCCTTTTCACGCTGTTGCTCGCAGTGTTACTTGAAATTGTAATTATACGTTGAGATTCAATTTTAATTTGAATGTCCCTCATTTTATTAATCGTCACATTTGTTACCAAATCTTTGTGAAAGTAATATAAAGACTTCTCTCAAGAACTTTCAACTAAAATATCTCACAATTATCAACGTACTGTTTTTAAAACTGCACCGATACATTTTTCATTCATGACTTAGTGTAAAGGCGGACTGTCATGAATTAACATTTGCAAGCTTCTGTTCGTCCTGGAATTCGCATCCATTACTCAACCTAGGACAAAAAATCGTAACGTGACACACCACTACCACCCTTATAAAATTTGCCCCCATTGGTCTTTTATTTGCGTAGCCTACCCAAGTGGCCCCCAGCGCTACCTGTTAGACACCAAACTTGACACCTTATTTGATCAGTATTTGTACGCCAGACGCAAAGGAAATCCTCGCTCTTATTGTCGGATAGACATAAATTTTTCTTATTTGTGCGCTGAACAATCCATTGCGCTGCACACATCTACAACACTTGCGACCCATATATTTCCCACTATGGCAATAATTTTACTAGGCCGGTTGTTTGGTCTGTGAACGATTAGTTGTATTCGTCTCAAAATACTAAATATATTAGCGCTATCAACCCACAGCTGCATCGGACGAAGAGAGGATGTTGAAATTGACGATGTACTGTATTTTCAAATGCCGTGGAATCTCTCTAGCTGCCATTGCGTGTAACACAGCTTTTCGAGTAACAACCAACCTTGTAAGAGTTAATTATCTTTCAAAGAGAAACAATAAAAATAATGTGAATGCACCGTAAGATGCTTCTGTTTTTTCGGAATCTAAAAAACAGAAAACAGAATACACCACAAGGTTTGGTAGTTGTAGCAGCTTACGGTTTACTTTTGCTGCAACACATTTGCAGCCTTTACTCTACCTAAGTTTGAGACTCCATGAAAGAAAAGTTACACGTAATCATTCTGAAGCTTGTGCCACAGATTTACAAGCACGCTCTCATTCTGCATTCTTTGCTGTTTTTAACACACATTTCGAAACGATGCCTTATTCAGCTGTGGTGTCTGGCTCCTAAATGAAATTATAGAGGAATATCTTAAGACTTTTAGAGCTTTTATATCTTCATGGATATAAATCCTAGAGAAATCAGAATTTACCAGATATGAACTTGAACACAAAACACAGTCATTCATGAGTTCAATACTCAAAAATAAATTACCGCATCAAATTGAATTGAAATATGCCCAGTATTCTGTAATATAATGTTAAAAGAAAAGCGACCTTCCCTTTCATTTTGCCCTAATCTGATGATGTAATTTTCCGCCCGTAGGAGCGCAAGTAGAAAATTTCATCAGATGAAAGAAATGTGTATCCAATTAGCTTCCTTTCTTTCGATGCAAAGAAAAATGCATTTTTACTCTTACAAGAGAAATCAGCCTGAGAGAGAAGGATACAAATTTAAAATTTTGGACACATCAAGCCATAAAAATGAGAAAAATTTTAATTTTGAAATGAGAATGACAATTGAGCAATACTTCGTTTTTATTTACCGTTATGAGTTATAAGTTAACGATATAAAACTTTATTCTAATGTTTCTGTTACCATAAAGTTAGCGAAATTAAGTGTCATTTTCCATTTTGATGATGTAATAAGCTATTTTTGTTATTCTCTTTCTTTTTTAATTTAATAGCACCCAGATGTCAACACTGGAACTTTAGACCTTATTCTTAGTCCAAAAGTACGTAATACCGTACAACTATTGTATAAGATGTAACCAACTTAATGATTCGTAAATAGCTTCTTACAACTTGTCTGTACTGTACAACCTTATTCGTAAGTTGAAACACGGTGTTTCAACTCATTTACAGGGAAAACATTTTCACACCCCTTTTGGAAAATTACATCAACTATGGTCCTAAAAACATCTTATGTTTTTAGGACCATAGTTGATACTGTACTGTACAATCTTATTCGTATGTTGAAACACGGCGTTCTCACTCATTTAAAGGCAAAACACCTTTACACCCTCTTTGAAAATACAAACGTGTTTTTTTTATCCTACCTGATTCCTGAAAGCCGAAAAGATAAACAATTTAATAAAAGAAGGTAGAAGTAAGTGACTTTGAATAAAATGATAATTTTAATTTTAGTTGTTGGGTTAACATTAATCGTTTTACAGAGAAGGAGGAGGCTGAGCTGGAGCCATTTTGTGGCAGCCGCCGTCGCGCTTCGCCGCTGCGGTGCCGGCCTTTTGCTACAACACAACAACGATTGAGACAGCCTAAACTCCCTTACAAACCGACCAAACATCACGAAAGAAAAATAAACAAAGAAAGAAAAACCGGTTATTTCCAAAAAAAGTTGATTCAGAAATGTGTCGCAGTATATTGGCTTTCAAAGATTTTTCAATTTTGAGGTAAGAACCCTAATATTGAAAAATCTTTTGCTGTTAATCTTGTTCGTAAACCGCAGAACTTCAACAATTCTCCCCGAATAGAGCAACTAAGCTTGTCAATAATAAATTCATAGACCAACCTTCCGAGGTGAACAATAGCCGTGCTTGGGGTTAGTTATCTTATAGGGAGAAAACATAAAAATAATGTGAATGCTCTGTGCGGTGTTCCCGTGTTTTTAGAATACAGTAAAGTAACTGCTGTGCATGCTATTTATTTTGTAACGAGGCATTTGTAAGAAATGAAGCATTATTTGTGACGAAAAACCCATTTTAGCTCAAGTGCAGGGATCTAATTTTGAAAAAGAGCAAAGAATTAGTGCTTCACAAACTATTTTAATTTTGTAAAGTGACACTACAAAAAGAAATATATATATGTTCAAAGAAATTGGTCAATATTTTTTATTTTCCATTGAAGGTAGATCACTAATTGTTTACTCTTTCGTTTTCATCTTTTGTTATAAGTTGATTTTAGATGGCTTTTCATTCTTCATTTTCATTTCTCAATAAAATCTTTCCGTTTTATGCGATGTGAACAGACAGCAACGAAAATCTTTTTTAATGTACGAAAATCAACCAACAAATTCCGATTCTCTTGGTGTTTTTAAAAAAAAAATGAAATGTTTCTCGGGATACACTTGTAAAACAGGAAAGTTCCATTCCTCTGACACAAGTGTGTTCATTGTTGCTTAGTACTTCATTTTGCATGAACGATGAATGTTTGAGTAAACGTTGATACCTTTAACACTCGTTTAGCAGAAGTTATAAATACTTTTCAGGAACTTGCGAGCTACCAAGCTTCACTTCAATTCAGGCAGTTTGGGGATGAAGCCACCAAACAACTGCTTCTAGTCTCAAATTCTACCCTTGTGAATAAAACAGTTGTATTGAAGTATTGCGAAATAAATGATGCTTTAAAACACAGTTCAACAGGATAACCAAGCCGTACATGAACGCAAAATGCATGTCTTAACTTAACTCAAAAACGCAACATGCGATTGTTTTATTGAGTTTTATTTTAACTCAGCTATGGGAACCATTCAAATTGTAAATCTAAAAACAAAGAAAAAAATGTTTTTCATGTGTGATTGCATTTTCTTCAACATGGAATAAAATTTATGTAACTCATATTAAATCGAAAATAAAATGCTTTAAATATGGTAACATCTTTCATGCTCAAAAATAGTGACCTTGAAAAACGCACACATTTGTAGTTTAAAACAGGATACTGCAGTCTAACAGACAGATATGCAGATTACCTTGTGTTACACAACTAAGCTTCTTAATTAACTTAGCCATGCTTAATTTCCGCTAAACTGAAGCTCTTCCATAAAATGTTTCCGCTCTTTTATCAGCCATGCACCGTTCTTCAAAACCAAGTATTGGATATGAGGACTCGACTGTTGAGCATTATTTCTTTTATTTTAAGAGAGCAAACTAAGCATTCTAATCGGCGAATGCGCCGCGGAGGCCACGGCTTTAGGAGACCCATGATCAAAATCGACAAGCTCCGTTCCACCTGACTCCTCTCGATGCCGTCGCCCGCTGTAGAGGGAAGCCAATCTTGTGCAGGGCGAGAAATAAGGGCGAGTTGTGTACCTGTCAGTCTCACCTGGGCAGAAATCGTGTTCACCGCTGATGGTAGCTTCGATAAACACATAATTTGCATAAGAAGAGCTAAGGTTTCAAGTTTAAAAGCAGTGTCCGGACTGGTTGTGATTGACTAAAATTTATTTGCCGCCCCAAAGCCTTTTGAACTTCAGCTCAAGTCCAGGCTTGGCCACTTAGCAAACTTTGGTATTCAATTATTCGTTTGGATTTCTGGTTTGGCCTGAGTTATTTATGCACTTTTTCTAATTAGCGAACTTCATGTGGAATATTTTTAGTGATTTATATCCAGTAACCAAAAATATTCACTCCTGTTTTAGTATTTGGTGTGATACCTAAATTTAAGTGAACTTCGTTAACTGGAGAAAACAGTACATATTTCTCAGACGCTATATTGAAAAATGAAAATTATAATACCTATGTGGAAATGCATTTCTATAAATTACCTGCCTCTGGGTCTCGGGAATGGCGATGTGCAGGATTTTAACATTATTCAAGCCCATTACATAAGATATAAGATAAAAATAACGTGAATCTTGTTATTCGTTTCTTGCTGAGGTGACGAGGTCCTTGTGTTGTAATTTGTAGCAAACTCGAGGCTCTAAATAGCTTCCTATTGCCTGTGTTGTGAATTATGCAGATGGCTGCACTGCCACCATTAATGCGGTGTAATAGAGGGAATACACAGTCCTCTTGCTAAGTTCATCCTAATGAGTGAATCATGCGATACTCGTTGCAGCAGAGTCCGCACAGGATTAACACAAAGACGCTATGCGAGTGAATATTTATTCCAGAGTTAATATAACCTCTCACAAATTGTTCGGATTAGTCGAAGACGCTGTCGTGAGGCAGGAGACAGTTTAACTTTAAACAAGTCCTAATCAATTTCGTGCTTTGATAGAATTTGCAAATAATTAAGAAATTTTTGAATATTTAGAATTAATCTACCCAAGCGATTTGATGAGTTGAAAAAGCTATTGAACTTGTCTACTTCACACTTTTAGTGGGATAAATAAAAAACTAACGCTACAAATGACTTTTCAGGACTGTACACAAATGTACAGAAGCTTACCAGGTACTAGCAAAAATGTTGATTTGTGATGAAAC
This sequence comes from Platorchestia sp. MABIK, assembly GCA_014220935.1. NCBI lineage: Eukaryota > Metazoa > Arthropoda > Malacostraca > Amphipoda > Talitridae > Platorchestia > Platorchestia sp. MABIK. The sequence goes on from JACJUY010011548.1 coordinate 14,079, forward strand.
GTGACCTTTTTCATTTGGAGATGCCAAACTTTAAATCTTTAAATGTAACCAGTAAATATTGCGTTTGAAGTAGTTGGCAAACAAATAATTCAACTTGACTTTTAATTCACGCAAGGTTGAGAGTATTCATAACATTCTGAAGAGTCAAGCTCTCAATTTATAAACTGCTACCAATTATTTCTTCGGGAAGTCGGACGTCAAATTCCCCATTAGTTATGTTGGCCATTAGGTTTGACTTGAAGAAAAAGATGAATGCAAACATCCACAGCACTTGGAAAAATTGAACTTTTACAGCAAGTAACAAGTTTCAGGTAACAAGACTACATTCCATAAAGTTTCATAACATTGTCACAAATAATAAAAATGCCATTTTTCTTTTCGTAGAATAACCAAGTCTCCAAAACCATCGAGCGCAGCAGCCGCACGCAGCCACACCGCCGCCTAGCGCCGCCGCCGACGGGACGTGGATCGGAAAAATCTCTTCGTCGGAAAACGAATCAAGGAAAACAAGTATATCGGAAGTTGAATTAAGAAAAATACGTGAAATTTTCTTTCACTTATTTAAATTGAAACGTCACTTTGTTTGAATTGTATTGAAGTGTGAGCTGAAGATCGTGAACCACTCTTATATATTTAGGAAACATTGTTTTGTTCTATTCTGACGAAATAAAAAATGTCGCCCTCAATAAGAAGCAGGTGGCTGTGCTATAAATATGAGAAACCTGCAATGAATTAAAATTTTGGATAAATAATTCAGGATAATAATATATTTTGCCTTGTAATGACCTGCATAGCTCATACCACATTGAAAAAAGTATAATTCTCCTGAATTATGCATATTTCTGAGCAATACAATTTGAGATCATGTACAGTGAGTGGTCTTAAATGAACACGAAATACCTCTGTGTGTTATTTTATTATAGTGAATGCACTATTCACAATTCAGAAAAAATGTTGGCATCCCAAAGATATCAAAAACAAGAAAAATGTTATATCTACACCTCAAGTGTCAAAAACTTGAAAAACCAAAGTGGTTTATGAAGTCAAAAAATATCATTCATAACGTTCATTAGATAATCACCAGTAGATATTTCATATATTTAATCTTACAAAGACTTTACTACTCTCAATTTAGAATAAAAGTTACTTCTCTGTTCTATTTCTGACATTACTCACATGACATGCAGCAATTGACCACAATTTGAACTCCATGCATCCATTCGGCTACGAAACCAAGTTATACTTTGTGCCGTAGTGTGTGTGACTACTGAATTCCGCACTGTACTACGCTTTAATACTATTACTTTAACTGAGCAATTAAGTGGTATATTCTCTGCCTAAAATCCAGTTAATTTCCTACGTAGGATTTTTAAAATTTAGTTAAGTTTAAAATAGAGTAAAATGTAGCAGGAAAATAAAAATTTCCCTTTTTTGCGCATGGTAGTATGAGATACGATATGTTTTACTTTACCAACAGCGTAAGGTCACCGTTTGGCAGGTAAAATTAATTTTGAAAACTCATTATAAATTTCATCGATGAATAGTGGTTTACACCATCAGCCAGCGATACATATTGAGTAACAAAATATTTCAGTATCCTTAGGAAATGATTTTTTTCTCTAATGCTTTCCAAAAATATTCACTGCCTCCACTGACTTTCCGCCTGCCAAATCAGCAGCTAAACTTTGGAAAGTTTTCAATTGTAATTGATTTCTTTAATTGACCATGCTATTTTTTGCCTTGATTGACCATGCTATTTTTTTCTTGATGACCCATGCAATTTTATTGCTATTCCGTGCAATTTTTCTTTCGACGCTTCTGACAAACCGATCGTGAAATGAAACAAAACACAACAAGAGCTGACAACCAATTTACCGCGTCAAAATGAAAGTTAAAATTTTTCTCACGCACTAACACGCTTATCTGACGCATGAGCAAAGGCAGCGGGTGCATTATTATAGCTCGAGAATAATACTTGACGAATTTGATACGTCGTAAATTTGATCAATCACCATAAAAGGGAGCCGATACCCCGATAACGGCAGCTTGGCAGACGAGCGTTTCACTATCTGCCTCAAACTAATTTATCATTCATTGCTTTTCTATGCATATAAATTGCTCATTTCAGCGTCTTAGTGCTTTTCCCATTTTCTTCGAGGAGCCCCCAAACTTCATCCCTCCCTCCCCTTCCTATCCGAGTAGCTACCCACTTCCCCCGTTGCCCCCTCACCCCTACTCAGCTCCCCCTCATGTGATTGTGGTAACTCCTCCCACGTATGGGGAGCGAGCCGCATTTATACAGACACTCAATTATTATGGAATTTTTAAGGTGTAAAATGAATTTAATTTGTAAAAATATGTGTAAGGTAAGCTCCCCCTAACAATCTTTATCAATGTTGTCAAAAAAACAGTGCTGAAAAAAGTTGTCTTACCTTTCGAAAACCACGACAAAATCCTTAACGTTCGACCACGCCCGCGGCTGTCCAATGGAACTCGGAGTATGGTTTTCAAATTCTAGTCACATCGGTAAAATTAAAGAAAGTTCATTTTTCAAAAACCAATCCATAAATTATTTAGCACTATCTTTCTTATTGAACTTTGAAGAAAGCGTGCGTTTGAGCAATTTTTACGGCTGTCTCACAAGACGCCCGATAAAGCACTTAGCGACCATGGCACCCGCGTATCAAGTTCTGTCATTTTCAAAAGCCTGCCTCATCATCCTGTCACTCAAGAAGCATGTCACTCATGCATTTAACTCACGCATTATGGCAGTGTGAGCACCACTGATCATTTGATATGCTAAACCGTTTGTTTCTTACAGAACACAACACGTCGGGATACCGCAGCGGTGGCCGACACCCGCCTTCTACTGGGCGACTACGCGGGGCAAGCGTGGACGCCGTGTAGGTGATGCCTCTACCAGCATTGCAAGTGCTTCGTAACACACGAGTTATTGGTCAGGATCTAAAGAAGCATTACACTCAGTAACTAAGAATATTTACCATTTAGGACCTTTAGAAAAAAAACGTCAAGTGCTTCGTACCACAAGAGTTATTAGGCATGATCAAAGAAGCACTACACTCACTGGCTAGGAATATTTTTCATCTAAGAAATTAGACAAAATTCAAATTTAAAACACTTCAAAGACTCAAAACATTAAAAAAAAATAAACATTTGGAGACCATCGTTCAAGTCAAAATATTTTAAGAACTTCCAAATGTCATTCTAGAAGTACACCTGGTATTCTAAAATATCAAACATCGCCTAGCATTCCATTTTATGTACTCGGAATCGTATGCAGTTTTCCGAGCATTTTGGGAAGAGATATTTCAAAAAAAACATTTAAATCTTCACTTCATGATTGATTTTCCAAAAATTGAAGTAGAAATTCAGTAACTGGAGCAAGAACAGTTGTGCCGTCAGAAGTGCGCATCGTTGAAATATTAAACGTATCAGTAACATGATAAGCCCAAGTCAGATCTGGACGGAGCAATAATTATGTTTTCCTTCTCTTTAAAAGTTTTACAGTGTGTCAATCAAATTTTGAAATGTGTCGAATTTGAAGTACCATGAACTTAAAGGTTACAATAAATTTTCAAGAATCTGTTTTGTTGAATCAATCATTGCTCCGTATGTATTTCTTATTTTCAGTATAGGAGCGAGTATTACATTGTTTTACATTTTTACTCATTTTCAGTGCCAGTGCGTATTTTATAATGAGCGTTTTAATTTTGAATACTGAAATAAAACTCCGAATAGAACCTAATTAATTCAATTGCTAATAGAGATACATTTTAATAGCTGCTGTTCGAACTCCTTGGTATGTTGCAAAATATTCTTCAGTAATTTAAATATTGAAAAAAATTAAGCCAAGAAAAATGGAGGCTCAATTCTCAATTTATAAATAACTGTGCTGCTCATTGAAATTCAAATTAGTAAATAACAAGTGGGTAGTTATTTAGAATCTAGGGTATATAACTAGATACTTTGTTGCTGTTTCAAATTTAAAGCAAGTTAAAAAACTTTACGCCAGATCAAAAGCATGGATGGATACTATATCATGCTGTACTGTAGAAAATTATGGTGAAATTTAAATGCAATATACTTTAAATCTAGGGTATAACGTAGAACTTCCTCATTCCTTATTCCATAAATTACTTATTTTAAACATGAGAAAGTTGGTTGGTTTGCTTGCTTTCAGGGTTTGTATTTTTGCCAAAAATAACCAAATACGAGAGAACATTCACAATGTTTCTTATAAGAAAGAAAGGAAACCCGTTTTATTTCCAATGAAATTTGATGCATGAAATTCAAAATTTAAGAGACAGTTAATGTCTCAATAAAAGTAAGCCTCAAAAATTTATCAGCAGAAACTCATCTGATTTGTGTCGAGAAGAATAGTATTCCTGTAAGTCGATCAGACACTGAAATACCCCTCTTGCCTCAACCATTAAAGAGGCCCTGTCCAATTTCATTGTTAACTAGAAGGTGGCAATCGTTTATTGCGGCAAAAATAATAGACAAAAATGAAAAAACTTTACCATAATGCGGATAACCTTACCTTAATGCGGATAACCTCACCTTGATGCGAAAAACTTTACCTTGGTGCTGATAACCTTACCTTGATTAGATAACCTTACCTTAATACCGACAACCTTACCATAATGCGGATAACCTTACCTTTAAACGGACACCCTTACCAAAATGCGGATAACCTTACCTTAATACGGACAACCTTACCAAAATGCGAATAACCTTACCTTAATACTGAGTTGCTCATCACGTGACGTTGTTGATTGATGTGAAAAATTGCATGGTAGAAACAAGTCATCCAAGACCTCCCATAAATTAACAAAAAAAAATTGATTTGTTTCAAATGCTATATATATTTCAAATTCATTCCGAAAATTAGGGTTAAAATTTAAGAGAGGGGAATTTCAACCAAATTTTACACATTTCATATGCAAGGCTAAATTCATTACATTTGTACCCATTCAAATGTGCAAATATTGTACATATGCAAATGTTGTACCCATGTAGGACAAGTTTCAAAAGAGGAAATGATTTGTTCAGACATTATGACGAATTTTGTCAACAAGTAAATATGGATGCATTTTGTTTTGTATTTAATACATCCGTGTATTCAAAATAGACTTTTTCTTGTAACGCGCTGGTTAAAATGACCGTACACATTTCAAATAAGATAAAAAATTTATGCTTGTGAAAATAAAACGTTATTGAAAGATTAACCTCGAGATAAAATTTAACTCAGGCATTTCGTTCACTACTCAGTCACTCGCAATAATATCCTATAGATAATAATTTTTGTGAAAATTTTTTAAATTTTTACCGAAATTTTCATAAGANTGTATTCAAAATAGACTTTTTCTTGTAACGCGCTGGTTAAAATGACCGTACACATTTCAAATAAGATTAAAAATTTATGCTTGTGAAAATAAAACATTATTGAAAGATTAACCTCGAGATAATATTTAACTCAGGCATTTCGTTCACTACTCAGTCACTCGCAATAATATCCTATAGATAATAATTTTTGTGAAAATTTTTTAAATTTTTACCGAAATTTTCATAAGAGGGACATGAATGCTGAAAGACGGCCCATAATTGAAAAGCAATCTTTTGTAAAGAAGGACAAAAACTAAACTATTTTCCAAACTATCACCTGACATGAAAGAGCAAAAATTATTCTACTAAAATATACTACCTATGAAAAATAACGTTTCAGTTATTACTAGCATTTAACAGAATCGCACAGACCTAGTCATTTACAAGTATTTTCTAAGTCAATTCCAAAGTTCAAACCAAATTGGTGGTGAGACTCTAATGGATTATTATACAGATATTCTAAAAGTTTCAAAATTATTCTTGGAGGTAGAACAGTTTCATCTACCAAGAAGCATAGCCTTTTTATTATGCCTAACGAATTAAGTCGTGCAAAAGAGTACGAAAGATAAGCAAACATCATAGCATACAATGCGTCAACTAGAGAATAATGCTTCACATGTGTTGGATGTGAAACAATTGCAGAAACTTTAGTTAGAAAGTTTCCCCAGCCAATTACGATGAGACCAGAATTGAATAAACGGAGTAAACTCGTGATTAAAACTAAAAGATGTTGTAAATGCTCGTATTCACATGTCTTATACTTTTATGGTAATAGAATAAGTTATTTTCTGCAGAATAAGATATTTTCTGCATCTCAGTTTTTAAAATGGAACCTTATATTGTATCCCGTTTTACTTTTCAATTTTAACTTTAAAATTTACATTTATCCGAGTACATAATATATTGTATAGTAGCACATATAATCATAATTTCATAATAATTACAGAGAGCTGTTGATCTGTTTAGAATTTTTAGTACGACCATCTTTAGAAAAAATTTTCACTGATACTCTCATTGAGCGAAATTACTGAAAGAACGCAGATAACAATAATTTTTTCGAAAATACTTTCATTGCGTTGAGAACCCCACACCCGTAAGAACTTATTGCTACCACGGTAGAAGAACAAGGTAGGGTTAAACCAGTCTTTTTTCGTCTACCGAGTGGTA
>JACJUY010011553.1:37065-49549 GCA_014220935.1 Platorchestia sp. MABIK
CTAGCTGAAACTTCCTTATTGATATTTTTAAACAAAAAATTAAGATGACTCAAAATCTGTTTTATTTCCCCCCAGCCATAATATTCGCGATTGTTTTTTTAAATAAATTTAGCCTTAATGACTATTTAGCATCTGATAACTTTGCTGTGTTGCCACATACGAAATGGTCTTTTGCTCTAAATTTTGTTTTAAAAACACATGAGAGAACATTTTCGCTGCAAAAAAGCCAATAAAGCAACCCTGCTGCCGTTACAACTTCATTATAAACAAGTCGTAAATGCGAGCTTAATTCTTACAAAATGTCAGAGTGTAAATTCACATCAGAAAAGTCTCACATTAGCAGAATATTTTCTTCCGTTTAGGGCAATGACCATCGACACGCAAATGTTTACTGTTATACGACTTTTTATAATTTATTTATTGAACGGAAATGTCTTAGTAACGCCAGTATACTAGTGATGGAAATGTCTTAGTAACGCAAATTTGCCAGTAATGGAAAAGTACTAGTTACGGAAATGTACTATTAACGTAAATTTACTAGTAGCAAAAATGAACTAGTAACGTAAATTTACTAGTAGCAAAAATGTACTAGTAACGGAAATTTACTAGTTACGGAAATGTAGTAGTAACGGAAATGTACTAGTTACGGAAATGTAGTAGTAACGGAAATGTACTAGTTACGGAAATGTACTAGTTACGGAAATGTAGTAGTAACGGAAATGTACTAGTTACGGAAATGTACTAGTAACGGAAATTTCTCGATATTCAGAGTAGGACGGCCTTACTAATGATTGTTGCGATAATTTGTACTGCTGCACCCTTAACTGTTGCTATATATTGCACTGCTGCTTAGTGCTTATTGTTATATATACTAGTGCACACGTGCTGGTCGGCATTAGTCTGAAGAATTTCATCCCTTCTTTCTTGAGTAAAATTCGCTTGTGCAAGTCGATGCTGTTCGGCATTAGTATGAAGTATTTCACCCCTTCTTTCTTGAGTTTAATTCTCTCGTGCCACTCAATGTTGTCCAGCGCTATGACGAAGAATTTCCTCGCTTCTTTCATGTGTTAAGCTCTCTTTAGCTACTCGGTGTTGCGCTACATTATTCCGTAGAATTTCCAAACGCCGGTCAAGGGTCAAATTAGCTCTAGCTTTTCGTTGGCGAGCAACATTGCTTCGTCTTGCCATTTCGCGTCGTTCATCCGATCGTCTTCGATGTTCTTCTTGCTATCGGAGTCTTGTTACTTCTCTCTTGCGGTTGGACACATTTCTATCTTTGGTGGCCTCTTTTGCCGGAATTTCATTCTAAAATGTCGTCTATTATCTCTTCAAAGCTTTTAAAGAAAATCACAATTTAGAAAACAATAACTCAAGTTCCAAAATCTTGGGCCTTATACCCAGTGGTTGCCAGGTTACTGGTCGAACGAATTTAAAACATTTCTTTTTGCATTATCAATCAAAAATATCACAGCGACATGATGAATTTCAACAGAGAAAGCTCCATAGAAAATTTCTATTCTAAAAATAAGCCGATTGCGTATTGTGGATACCATAATCAAGAGGGGGTCACACGGACGGAGGGACGGACGGACGCGGCTACTTTTATAATATTGATTAGTCCACCCCCCTTTATTTGAAATTGAAAGAAGACGAAATAAAAGAAAGGCCGTAAGAACAAAAAAAATTCAATCTCTCGAGAGTTGATGAGGCCGAGTACACACGGCCCGTCAAAAATTTATAATAATGTTCGAAAAATCCCATGACACAAGTTCCTATTTCCTAAGCTTGTATCACAGATACGCTCATCACACACTTTCGGCTGGATTCGGACAGACAGACAGACAGACGGACGCGGCTCTTATTATAGTATAGATTGTACTACTGCTTAACGTTTTGCTGTTGCTATAGATTGTACTACTGCTTAATGTTTTGCTGTTGCTATAGATTGTACTACTGCTTAACGTTTTGCTGTTGCTATAGATTGTACTACTGCTTAATGTTTTGCTGTTGCTATTGATTGTACTACTGCTTAATGTTTTGCTGTTTCTATAGATTGTACTACTGCTTAATGTTTTGCTGTTGCTATAGCTTGTACAACTTTACGTATTACTGATGCTAAACATTGCACAACTGCTTTACCTTTTCCTGTAACTTTACATTGTGCGACTGCTTTATTTTTTACTATTGCTGTACATTGTATTACTGCTTTACATTTTACTGTTGCTTGAAATTGTACTGCTTTACATTTTACTGTTACTTGACATTGTTCTACTGCACTACACACTACTGTTGCAATACATTGTACTACTGCACTACACACTACTGTTGCAATACATTGTACTACTGCACTACACACTACTGTTGCAATACATTGTACTACTGCACTACACACTACTGTTGCAATACACTGTCCTACTGCACTACACACTACTGTTGCAATACATTGTACTACTGCACTACACACTACTGTTGCAATACATTGTACTACTGCACTACACACTACTGTTGCAATACACTGTCCTACTTCACTACACACTACTGTTGCAATACATTGTACTACTGCACTACACACTACTGTTGCAATACATTGTACTACTGCTCTGCATACTACCGAGTCTTGTATTGCAAAGTAAAAACTGTGGTGAGTGGCACAAAATGGAAAGAAGCGAAGGACTCAACAGCAGCAAAGAAATAATTCGATTTTATTTGTGGTCATCAGACCAAATTTTTAACGATTTTTTGAGAGGGAAAAGGAAGACGAAACCAAATTTGTAATTTGTTCGTCTTTCCCGACGGTGGATGCAAAATTGTAACCACCTTTATGACTTTGTTAACAACCCATTTAATTAACAATAATAATTAATTTAAAATAACTCCAAAAAATAACCTGAATTAATTAACAATAACAATTAATTTAAAATAACTCCAAAAAATCCCTGACTTACATACCCATTATTTTCCGTGTGTTCAGTAAACAAGTGCTTTACATATCTATTTATAACATTTACCTATTTACTATATACCTATTCTCTCCCATGTGATCGGTTAATAATGATATTTTTACTCAATATTTTTTACTCTATACTTCAAAGGTTTGTTGATGATTTTACTGTAATTTTTTTACATTCTTTAATTTCATTTCATTCAATTTTTATCTTCATCAAGAGCTTTTTAGTTTCCCAGGTTAGAAAATCCCTTCATCAACCTCACACCTTCAATTTTGCTTCCGACAAAAAGTTCGAGATGAGATCAAGTGAAGACACGACGCTTTTTGGATTTTATGAATCATCGGAACCGTGCGGAACATCTGAAAAATGTGAGTGTCATTCCAAGAACATATATTTGGGAAATTTTTCCATCCGCGCGCTAGTAGAAGCCTTATTTAAAATTACCAAAATTCTAGCGCTGACTTCGCACATCAATAAAGTAAAATCAAGTTACAGTAACACGACAAGATCGTCACAATAACACTGTCTCGATCCAATGAAAAAATATCGCTTAAATCATTAAACGCGTGAAAATGTTTACCCTAGCTCCAGAGCTCCTCGCCAGATAAGCTTTTAGATGAAAGCGGACTGCGTCAAAGTGCTTCCGCAACTCTCGTCGCCATTGCACAGCGTCAGTAACAGGCTTCGTTCGTCATGCATGGCAAAATACGTATTTTACACGACATCAATTGCTTCGAATTTCAAATTGATGCCTTGAATTTTTTCATAAAATTTACATCAACCGGATCATCAATAATATTTCTATAGATGTTTTGACTTGCAAGGAACAGTTTGATGACTGGCTTGTGAAAACATGATGGATGCTTCTAAGTATTTGTAACTTGTGATGTTCTCACTGAACATTTTGTGAGTTATTTATTGTCCAAGATTGTTTGTTTTATGTCAAACAAAAGTATTTTGTGTTTACACGTCACTTTTTATGCAGTTATGACTGTAAAATTTCAATGCAAACGCGGAAAAGTCAAAATATGCCACAAGTAACCTAACCTCACAGTGGTCACAGCCGCAGTTTAAAAATGAACTTAATTTTTCGAACCAACTTTGAATGTGCACGTATAGTCATTGTCTTAAGCTCTCATGGTGGGACATTGGAAGTTTTAATGAGGGCCTTAAAATGTTTTGCAGGTGTGTTTTACTACAGCGTGAAGTTTTTAGCTCTCAGAAACGCCAACAACATTGTGACGGTCGCTTGGAGATCAATTTGAAGACAGGCCTGCATCCGAGTGAACATTTTAGACTTAGGTGTTGCACAGATGACCTAAGCGTGACTAGTTACCAATTTTTACTGTAAATTACTAGCAGTATTTACAGTACTATTAATCACTATAAATTGAGCCCATGATGGTGTATTGAATTATTGAAAGTGATTAGAGCTATTGACTTAACATTCAGGTTAGTTCTTTATAAAATAGTTTTAAAGTGAGATAATTTTTTATCAAGTGTCAAAGAAGAAATATGGTGCATGAAAGTGTTTGCCGTAGCGTGTCTTAGTGAAAGTACAAGAAAGTTTTAATCATAGTAGGCCAAATCAAATTACAAATAATTACCTCATCTATGTTGCCCCAGTGAAAGTGCGAGAAAGTGTTTACCTTCGCACACCCCATGGGTTTGAAACACAAAAATGGGTTTTTGTTTACCACTGGACACTAATCGGTTTTCCAATTTCTGTTGCTTGTATAATGGTAATGAGATCGAAATAAACAGCTTTTCTTCTATGCATTTTCTGTCGTAAATCAGTACTTAACACTGCGACGTGCGCCACCGGTGGTACACGGAGGTAATTTTCACAATGCTGCTGACCGACCAGTAGTCGCAAATTCAATTTTCATAAATACTTAATCAAAGCTAAATGAAGTCAGGATCCAGTTCATGTTTTGTATTTTCAAAACAGTTTACCACAATTGACTTCAAATTTGAGTTTGGCATTGAACTTAATATTTAGTAGTCGCAGTCACAGTGTTAACGAGTTATAGCGGTATTTTAATTTTCGTTTTTCATGGCTGGAATGAACGTTATGCTACGTTAGTTTGGGTAGGTTAGCTTAGATTATCTTATTGAAACAATTGTGCTAAGCTGGAAATGCAATTGCTTCATCATTCTTTTCTATGAATTTACCGATTGTACTTAAGTAATTCGATTATGAGAATGATAAGTACGCATCAGGGCAGCCATGACGTCACTCGCGGCAGTTGAATTATTGTAGTTTTATTACGCTGTAATGCATTACTCGCGACGGAAATTGCATAGAAGGAAAGTTGTTCATTTCAAGCTAATTGCCATAAAACAAGGAACGAAAATAGGAAAATCGATCATTTGAAAAGAAATTCTGCCCATGAGAGACGAAAATTAATATACCGCTAAAACTCGTTAAATACTAATTTACGACGTAAAGTGTATTGAAGAAAAGTTGTTTATTTCGATCCCATTACCATTGTGCAAGAAACATATATATGAAAATCGCTTAGTGTCCTGTGGTAAACATTTACCTAAAAAAGTGTTCATGTTAGTATATCTCATTGAAAAATAAGAAACTGTTTACTTTAGCACACCCCAGGTGAAACAGAAGCAAGTGTTTACTTCAGCACACCCCAGGTGAAACAGAAGAAAGAGTTTACCTCATCACACCCCAGGTGAAACAGAAGAGTTTACCTCAGCACACACCCGGTGAAACAGAAGAGTTTACCTCAGCACACCCCAGGTGAAACAGAAGAGTTTACCTCAGCACACCCCAGGTGAAACAGAAGAGTTTACCTCAGCACACCCCAGGTGAAACAGAAGCAAGCGTTTACCTCAACACACCCCAGGTGAAACAGAAGAGTTTACCTGAGCGTGAGGACGCGACGCCTGGCGAGCTCCCTGGTGGCGGGCAGACGCAGCGTGAGGGAGTCTGTGTAGAGCGTCTCCTGGACCCCGTCTGTTGAGGCCCTGTTGTGCTCCTGTTGGCTGCTCCCGTTGGCCGTCGCGTGTCTGTTGCTCTCGCCCTCACCGCCCCTGTTGCTGCTCACGTCCCGCCATCCAACCTCCACAACAGGAGGGTGGTCTTCCGTGTACGACTGCTCTATCTGCTCCGTGCAAAGAATAAGGTGAGTCAATGCTCGTTTTCTGTTTGTGTTGTGAGGGTGACGTGTTTCGATGCATTAGATGGAGTGAAAACGAAATTGTACACATGAACTGTGCAGTTTTGTTCGAGACATGTGCAGGTTGGTCAACGGAACTCAACCTGAATACGGTAAGTGAATGCTAGTTTTCTATGACCTTATTATGAGGGTGACGTGTTTCTGTTAGTTTGTGTACATGACCTGTGTATTTTTTTCCAGAAATTTGTAGGGTGATCGAGAGAACTCAACAACCTGAGCCTTAATTAACTGCAATTCCAACCTAATAATTGTTCATATTTTCCAACTTGGAGTTAAGGAATATACCAAAATACTAGGCATTGGAGAATGATATATGTATCAGCCACACTGGTAACTAGAAGTACCGCACTTCAGGCAACGCTGTTGGTGAATTAGAAATACCATGCTTCTAGCAGTCCTGCTGGTAAATTAGAAATACCGTGCTTCTAGCAGTCCTGCTGGTAAATTAGAAATACCGTGCCTCTGGCAGCCCTGCTGGTAAATTAGAAATACCGTGCCTCTGGCAGCCCTGCTGGTAAATTAGAAATACCGTGCCTCTGGCAGCCCTGCTGGTAAATTAGAAATACCGTGCCTCTGGCAGCCCTGCTGGTAAATTAGAATAACTGCTGCGGAACCTCAGCATCAGTTGAGTGCAGTCTCTAGGTTGTTGTAAATTCTCTTATTCCCTCGGGAAATTGAGTGATCGTGTGTGGAAATGCACTGCACTCGCAAATAAATCAGCTCGCTGCGATTTTAATTCGAGAGAACGAATAGATTTTCCCTAGAATCGACTGGGAAATCTCGCGAATAGATATTCTCTAAAGTTCGCTTGCGAATCTCGAGAAAAGATTTTCCCGGACATCCGCTTAAGAACCTCAAAGATAGATTATCTGGAGAAACGAACACATGACCTTCCTGAATTAACGTAGAAATATTGTTTAAATTTTATCAGTGGAACAATTCTAAGAAAATTGTATTGCCTGTTATCACTGATTCTACATTGAAATGAAATTCAAATGCATTCAAGCCCAAATAAGGTATCAATTGATGAGTAGAGTCGGTATTGGGGTATTATCACGTTTACCACGTTTCTGCGGTTGGTTTGGTTAGGTTGTGCGTAACAGAATTAGGATGTCGACTTTGCTGCTCGAATAAATTTTAATCCTTCGTAAAAAGTGTAGAAAATACAATTGAGCGATAACATTTCATCTCGAATGAAAACAGTTATTATAAAAAAAATGAAATGTAATTCATTTACACAGGTACATTCCATTTACTTCATGGTACACATATGGCCCAACAGGCGGGAAACGCGTTTAGCGTGGCGATTGGCATTCTAAAAATAAAATTGGTGTTTCAAACGAGATTCGTTATTGAGCGTGTCTTACGCTCTAATTGCCTAAGACTATTACTACAAAAGACTTTTACAACATTAAATTGAACAAATACCAAGTATCAGGGATAACTCCTGTCCTGAGCAACGAAGATTATAGGCTTTTTCATTTCATTCAATTTTGGTGGGGTACATTGGGTGGGGAGACACCCTTGGCATAGAATCTCCATTCCCTCAACATCGCCCTAATCAGCGCCTTCATCCTTCCTCTCATTGGATCACCTTTGCTGTGCGCTTAAACTAACTTATTTAATCTAATCTAATGGTCTCGCCTCTCTCAAGACGTAGGTGTGGTGACGTGTGTGTGTGTGTGTGTGGTGTCTCACCTGTCTAAAGACGTAGATGTGTGTGTCTCACCTGTCTAAAGACGTGGATGTGTGTGTCTCACCTGTCTGAAGACGTGGATGTGTGTGTGTCTCACCTGTCCAAAGACGTGGATGTGTGTGTGTGTCTCACCTGTCCAAAGACGTGGATGTGTGTGTGTGTCTCACCTGTCCAAAGACGTGGATGTGTGTGTCTCACCTTTCTAAAGACGTGGGCATCTGACACAGCGTGATGGTGCGTCGAAGACACTCGATCGGCGCCAAAATACTTCCGTCTTTCGCGCTGCGGTTTGGGCAACACTTGCACGTTAGCGACAGGTTTGCGTGAGGGCGGATGGTGCTGGAGAGAAATTAGGGTGGTTGTTGGGGGTGTGGGGCTCACACGAGCGGCACCCACTTCGTGAAAATGTCTCTGCACGTGCGGAGGGAGTGTGAGTTCCTGCAAAGTTGTGGCGTGTCGTAGATTGGTCGCTTGCGATACCAAGTCTGCCAACAACGGGTAGTCGTCATTTTGCTCAGATTCTGCAGTTCGCGCTTGGCTATAGTCGTATTTCTTTTCCAGTGTGTAGTCGGAGTTTTGATCAGAAGGGTCCCGGTAATCATCGTGTGGTGACTCGTCACTTTGGTCCAAGTTATCTTGTAAGTTTTGAATACTCTCTGGGGAATTCAGGTTTTCCTCCTGAGTTGAACTCGTAGGTTCCTGTAGTACTTTGACTTCCCTCCATCCGAATGACTTCTTCTTCGAGTAAAAAGTTCGTTCGCCTTCGAGCTCTTGTTGTTTATTGACCAAAGAGATAGACTTCAACGACCTAAACGAAAAGAACTGAGGAAACGCGAAATTTTCCAGCGATGAAAAGGGATATCTTTGCGAGCCTTGACGCTGCTCCTGGAGCCCATCGTCGACTTCATTTGAATTTTTATGTTTCTGAAGCGAGGTGCGATTGAACTTCAAGGAGTATGTGAAGGGGATAGGGGCCTTGGCTTTCCTCGAGCTCTTCTTCTCTGGCTGGTCGCCGTTGCGCGCGTCCTCGCTTCTCAATATTTCATTTGGGCGGCGCATTTGCATGCGAATATCAGGCGCCGAGCCCGCGCCTCCCGTCTCCTCCGGCGACTCAATTTTGCCTGTTTTGGACTGTAGGCTCTGACGGTCAGCCCCTGTCATTCCACGTCTCGTAATTTGGGAACCGTGTCTCGTGTCTGTCTCGTACTCCTCGANAAAAGACGGAAGGGTAGGGAAGAGGAGGGAGAGTAGGGAATATGAGGGAGAGTGGGGAAGAGAAGGAAGGGTAGGGAAGAGGAGGGAGAGTGGAGAATATGAGGGAGAGTTGAGAGGAAGAGAAGGAAGGGTGGGGAAGAACAGAAAAGAGAGGGGGCTGGTTTCAGGCTTCAATTCGGGAAAGTAAGACGAAGGAGAAAATAACAGGGAAATTGTATTTCTTTCCGATTACGTTTTTTATTTTACTGAAGAAAACAGAACACTTTTGCTAAAATAATACGGAAAGAAAAACACTGTTCTTCATATCGGCAGCGCTCATTTTCGGGATATTACAGAACTGATGATTGATTCATAACAATTGCACAAACCATTTCTTAATCATTAGTAAATAGGTAAACCTTTTCTTTAAAATGAAACGAAAGACTTCTTCAAGCTTAAAATGAATCTTTCTTAAGCTAAGAAGAAAACTTTCTCCAAAACGACGCCGAACGGTTCAAAAAAAAAGAAACAACACTTCCTCAAACTCACAAACAACTTTTTCTCAGCACAACAAAACAAACGAATTTTTCTTCGAAATGGCACAAAAATGTTCAAGAAAATGCTACCAAATTTATCCTTATATCGCTGCAGAGCATGGCATTAGACAACAGATTTAAGCTCCACCTTGTTGATCCCAGTCTAACAACTTCATGTTCAGTTCTACAGCATCCTAAACCTTCCTATTCCACTGGACTAACTTGCGAAACGAATGAGTATTGAAAGTCAACGAGTGTTTAATTTTTTGTCAGAATCAACGGACTGTGTTTTCATACATAATCTTACTCAAAGGTTTTATTCTTCAACAGAGGCCACGGACTGTGTCTCCACAGGTAATTTTATTCATGGAAGCACATGTTGGTTTGTATATTTACAAATTTTAACTAAGAAAATAATAGCGAGGAATAAGGCTTTAATACTTAGCATTTTATATTAAAAGCTTTACTGTTAAAATTGAACGTTTCGACTCAATGAATCATTCTTAACAAAATGGCCTGAAAAAAAATATACACATTTCGAAAATATCGAAATTGAAAGTAGAAGTAAGAAAAACTAAATAAAACTAAATCAAATCCCTAAATTATTTGCAAAGGAAAAGCGGATTGGTAGTCATGTAAAAAAGGCTTTCGTTGTTAAATATGAAGAGATTCCATAATACGCAGACCTACGGGGTTTGAAAAAGCAGCTTAAATGTTAAAATCGTCTAATTTTATTGGAAGATTACATCTTTCAGAATAGATTCATATGGCTGAGTGAGAAGGAGCAGCAAGAGGGCGGTTAATGTGATAACTTCTGCCGACATGCTCAGCAACGCGAATATGCAAGGCTCTAGTGGTAGAACCCACATACTCCGACGCATACTGTGCGCAACTGTGTTGATAAATTAAAGAAGAAAACACACCTTTTGGAAGTTTGTCTTTGTAGTTGAAGAACGAACTAATTCGATATTTATTAAGAAGCACAAAATGAAAGTTAACATGAGTGAAATATTTGGACAAAAGTACGTACAATTCTTTCTTCATTTTTTCCGATTACTGACCGAAAAAAGGGAGGATACAAAACAAATCTTTCTTTTCTACAGTAGCAACAGTAGATGTTTGGTAGTACATTCGATTGAAAAAGTTCCTCAGAGTTCCCTCAAAGAGTCGCATTCGAAAACCATTGGAGTGGAAAATATTTTTAAAAAAGTAAACTTCTTATGAAGATTGCTAAAGTTAAAACTAAGTGCAAAAGCCCTTGACAATAGCGTTTTAATATCGTTCATTTTAAATCGAAAGGAGCAAAAATTAAAAAAACTGGTACCAAGACCGGTGAAACTCCATTTGCGAAAAACTGAACTACAAAAATGAAAATTCTCTTATGTAATTAAAGAATCAAGGAAAGAAATGCTACTGTCCTGTTCCATTTTTAGAGTGAAGGTAATATATGGGTGTTTAGAATTAAAATGAACGGTGTTAAAACGCTATTGTCAAAGACTTTTGCAGATAGTTCTAACTCTAGCAATCTTCATAAGGAGTTTACTTTTTAAAAGGGTTTTCCATTCCAATAGTTTTCGAATGCGACTCTTTGAGGGAACTCTGAGGAATTTTTTCAATCTAATGTACTACCAAACTTCTACTGTTGCTACTGTAGAAAAGAGAGATTTGTTTTGTCTCCCCCGTTTTTTTGTTCAGCAATCGGAAAAAATGAAGAAAAAATTGTATGTACTTTTATCCAAATATTTCACTCATGTTAACTTTCATTTTGTGTTTCTTAATAAATACCGAATTTGTTCGTTCCTCAACTACAAAGATGAACTTCCGAAAGGTAAGCTCTCTTCTGTAATTTATCAACACAGTTGCGCACAGTGTGCGTCGGAGTATGTGGGTTCTACCACTAGAGCCTTGCAAATTCGCTTTGCAGAGCATGCCGGCAGAAGATATCGTACTAACCGCCCTCTTGCTGCTCCTTCTCACTCAGCCATTCGAATCCATTCTGAAAGATGTAAACATCCAATAAAATTAGATGATTTAAACATTTTTGCCCCTACTTCAAACCCCGTACATCTGCGTATTATATAATCTCTTTATATTTTACAACGAAAGCCATTTTTAAATGACTCCCAATCCGCTTTTCCATTGCAAATAGTTTAGGGATTTGATTCCGTTTTATTTAGTTTTTCCTTACTTTTACGTTTATTTTCGAAATTTTTCAATATGTATATGTTTTATTTTTTTCAGGCCATTTTGTTGAGAACGACTCATTGAGTCGAAACGGTCAATTTTAACAGTAAAGCTTTTAATATAAAATGCTAGCTATCAAAGCCTTTTTCCTCGCGATTTTTTTTTAATTTTATTCATGTTTGATTTTTCATCAGAGGCAACAGACAGTGTTTCCATAAGTAATTGTTCAAGTTGGACCAACGCTTGCCATCAATTGGACAACCCACGTTATTTATATAGCGAGATTGGCTGGCGTCCAGTTGATTTGGTCCTTGCATTTGTTTTAGCGGCGTTTGGGGTAAAAACCGTCGCGTGCGTTTGAGGTAAAAATCACAGTGGCCGTTTCGGGTAAAAATCGCCGCTCTTGTTCTTTGTCGTCAGCAACTGCTCAGTTGAGGAGCTGGAGCCTGTGTTTTCCTGATTGACTTTTTTAGCCAAAAAATCCAATGGTTGGCATGTTAAGTAAATTTCGCTCTAAAGACCATTGCGCTTCTGCTGACCCTTTTCTGGACAAAATTTTAACGCCTGGTTTTTTAATAAACTTGGGTTTGGTTTAGTTTTCTGGCCAAAATCGAAAAAACCACTCAGCTTCTGTTGGCCTTTTTTTCTCGACCTTTTTTCTCGCCAAAATTTTAAGGACTGTTTTTTCAATAAATTAAACTTTGAAGACCATTCAACATCTGCTGAACA
>JACJUY010011555.1:11548-24018 GCA_014220935.1 Platorchestia sp. MABIK
TAACTAGCAGTACCCGTGGAAATTCCACGGACAATGTCATCAATAAGCTTTGGGGACCGGTGAGAAAATTCTGTCAACACTACTTAGCAAATTTGAACATAACGGTATAATGAAAGTAGAAATTGTGAATACACCACTCACAAAAAATTCAAAAAATCGATGAGATCGAGTCACATTAATTTTTTGCTGCTCTGTTGACACTGTAGATCACTCAGTTCAAAAATTAATGAAAGACAATGTTCTATCGCTGAGCTTAATTATAACTTGACGTTCTTAGCGTCTCCGAAAGCTGGCTAGGTGACTCAACTAAAGACATGATTCAAATGTAAAATCATTATAGCCATCGCTTGCTACCCAAAAATAATAAGCGCGGTCAGTGCGTACATATAGAAACACATAGATTCGAGAATCATAGCAAGTGCAACAATGAATTGTTTCCATGTAGAAACGTTTTTCATTGAGCTGACCAAAAATGGTAAACGGGTTATGCTTGGAACGGTGTATCGGCCTCCATCAGTTTGTCCGTATCTTTCTTGAATGAGCTCAATCGTATTATGTCGCAGTTTAACAAGGATTTAAACAATGACGTTATAACTTGCGGTGACTTCAATTATGAATTATGAAACATGAAAATGAAATCTCAAATTTCATAAATGCCTTCCAGTCTAAAAATTTCATTCTAATTATCACGAAGCCTACACGTTTCTCATCGCATCTACCACGCTGCTCGACAATATCTTCATGACAGATCCAACTGATTTTCTTAGTGGAATAATAACTTCCGACTTATTGGATCATTTTCCGATTTTTCTACCAAAGAAAAATTTCTATATCACTTGCACCGTTCCCAAGGCTGAATTTTACTCATATCGCTGCGTAAATGAATTTCATTTGGGAGCAATGCGCACAGTTCTGGAAGAACTAATGCCAACATTGGACATCTCTCTACCGAACAATCATGCAACGAACATTGATGAAGCAATACTAAACTTGACCGATATTATAACGACTGCAAATAATCAACGTTGTCCGACTATCACTCGTTCAATTACACGAAAAAATAGACAAAAGCCATGGATAACTGAATAAATCGTTATTAATTTAAAGAAACGTCAAGTGTACCTACGAAGGGAGAATATTTAGGGAAAAGGGAAATATATTAAAGATTCAGGAACTATGTGACAAATCAGGTAAGGATCTCGGGGAAAAATTACTTTACGCTTAAATTCATTCAATTTAAAACTGATGTTAGAAAAATACGGCGCCTGTTTAATTCTTGCTGTAAACTGAATGATACTGCTAAGAAAACGATGGGGTCTACTGTTCAAGAAAATGTACAGTATCACGAGAAGAAAGATATTGCAAATCTTTTCAACGATTTCTTCGTAAGCGCAGGAAAAAATAGCTGATGGTATTCCTAGTGAACTTTCTGATCACTTAGAATATATGGATCATATCCGTGAACACAACGCTTTTTTCTTGACGCTTACCAACTCTTCCGATGTTATTGCGTGCATAAACAACTTCAAAAATAAATTAAGTGGAATAAAAACTTTCTGAACTAAAGTCCTTAAAGCTATAGCTGATATTATAGCCTCGTTCAATATCCAATATTATTAATCAGTCGCTTTTCTTAGGCATTTTCCCGAACTCTCTGAAAGTTTCTCAAGTAACCCCTATTTTTAAAAGAGGCGAAAAATTTCACGTAAACAATTCTAGACTTTTTTCTATGCTACCAATTATTAGCAAAATATTTGAGAAAATTGTATGTAAAAAGGTATATTCCAATGTTGAATAAAAACATTCTTCTCTGATGAACAATTTGGTTTAATATAATTTACAAAACCCAAATTCCACTATAGACGAAGGAAAGCTCGTGCTCTCTATATTTCTTGACTTTCGAAAAGCATTCGATTGTGTGGACAATTATACATTACTCTCGAAACTCCACTGTTTTGACATTAGAAGAGTTGCTCATGATTTGTTCAGATCATACCCAACAAATCGGTAGCAATACGTTGTCATTGACGATGCACAATTGGAACTACAGACAATTAGCCATGGAGTTCCACGAGGGTCTATCCTTGGGCCTCTCCTATTTTTAATGTTATGATCAGTGATATCATTAAATACACATAATTTTTAAAATTCATACTTCTTGCCGATGAAAGCACGCATTGTACGGTATTGAAAGTAAAATTGAAAGTAAAGTACATGTGTATAAAAAGTTTAGAGATAATCGAAATTTCAAATCTCTCAGAATCAGATATTTTTTGCATTTTTTGGGAAAAATTCCTGTTAGGGGATTGGACAATTCCCCGGTGTTTACTAGTTTTCAGCCAGTTTTTTTTGCATATGATGAGCTGTTCTCTCATTATTGAAAAATGTTAAGACAGGGTCTTTGGCAAACATTTGTTAGGGTCCGTTTGGGAGTGGGTGCATAAAAAATTTGGGCCATTTATTTGCAATTATGCCTTGGATGCTTCATATAGTAATTAATTTATATTTAGTATTTCATGTATTAATCACCTTGAAATTGTTTTGAACCGATGTTATTGTGTGTATTTTTGAATCAAACAGCTCATTATAAGAAGATTTCTCACATCCTGAACATTTGGACAACATTCATTATCTAAAAATTAGGAAGTCAATTTTTGCTGTTGACGGTGGTAAAATGAATTGAACTTTGCAAATGAAATATCATGAGACACCCTGCCAAATTTCTATGTTTGAATTGTTTTGATGTTTCTGTGGAAATGTAAAATTTCAAAATGAATTTCCTTCTAATGAGGAATATATAACACTACATTTATAACCAGAAATTGCTTTCCAGGAATATTATGTGTAGACAAAATTTGGAAAATCTAAGTTTATTTATGAATAAGGATTGACATAGAAACTCATAACAGAAATGACATCAAAGATACCAGTTTCCAACTGCATTCAGTAGGCAACAAGGATAAGTTTTTAAAATATACTGTGAACATGAAATGTTGGTCAGTGATTGCACACATAAAATTTTTCATTACCAGAATGGATAACACATATGCTGTGATGGCTCTCTTTGCAGTACCTACCCTCAGAGGCTAGGAATTGTTGCACAAAGGCTGGACTGACTTGCCTATCCATCCTTGGGCCTCTCCTATTTTTAATGTTATGATAGCAAGGATAGTCACTTTTAAAATAGACATTATTACNCGCCGATAAAACACCGATTATCTCGACCATAATCATCGATGATGCATACCATAATTTCCGACTGGGTTATGACCGACAAATTGGTACATTATAACAAATTCATAACAAGTAATTTGATATAAAATTCAAATTCACTTTAGATTTTTCGTTCCGTTCCGTTAGTCGTCAGCTTTTTTCAAGATTTAACGTCTTTTGATGTTAAGATTTGGATTCGCTTTAAAGCTTCAGAAGCTCCCATTCGTTTCAGCAGGTCAGTTTATTGATGATCTGACGGAGCACTCTATTATGTAATGGTTCAACGCTTATTGAGCCAAAAGTATTTTTTGATTACGAACTAACTAACTTGCCAAATAATCAGTTCCTTCAGAGTGCTCCGTAGTAGTTATCGAGATGATCAGCTTACTTCTATCATAAATTTATCGACGGGTCATCACATATTCAAAACATCAGTCCGTATCGGATTGTGGAAACAAGCAGCAAGATACTGTAAGTTCAGAATGTCTGTCATATTGGAACAAATTAAAAGAAGATAAGAAGGTTACTTGAAATACCTGCGCTAAGTGCGTCATTTAAAGCGTTGGGGTTCTCAAGAACCACATTTCTTTATCTGGTAGAAGCCCAATGACTCTGAGGCCATTGAGTGTCTTGATCAATGACGACTCGATCCATAAACGCCTTCTTCAAGTGACAAGGGCAGGCGACGCTGGAAGGAAGGGGGAGGTTTAGGGAGAATCTATTGGTAAGTAATGAAGAGGAAACCAATGACGGCCCTGGACCATGAGATATTGATGGGAGGAATACCGAAGCTGCAGCGGTTCCCACGGACTGGTGGAGACGTGAATGGCGACCGTCGAGTGTCTCAAAACTTTGTTGTTGCGATGTTTCAAACGGAACATACAAAAGTATGCACACTGAAGCACAGTAATTTATAGAGAAGTAGCAGACTGCTAAAAAACGGAAATATTTTCAAAAACTGATGTGCCATTCCTGCTCATTTTGCGTACAATTATAGCTTGGCAAAAACAAGGGTCAAAGCAGACCTTTCACATCGAATTGACTTGAGACTATTAATCCTTTTTCAACATGGATAAATTGGAGATTTCTCGATTGTCAACTTTTCCATGTTGCACGATGAATAGATATGATAAAATGCCACTAATAATTAAAATAAAAAAATTGTGGCTTTTCTTGCAGAAGATTTTTTGAGATTATGCTGCAAATCTCAATTTAATTCTTGGCAGTGTCTCGTATGGTTTCATTCAGCTCTTCGCAGAGATTGGTAGTTTGTGGACGCGCTATGGTAGTTTTAGGAAGATAAATTTCATTTTATTATCGGCAACATGAGATGTCGGGAGAAGTTATATACAGTCAAATACAAATTGAAAACATACTCTCATGCCACGGTTGTTGCTCTCAGCAGCAATTTCTCAAACACAGTTTGGCCGTAAATGGGCTGTAACTGTTTCGCTCACACCTTACCCTAAACAATCTCAATATACTTCTCTCCAAATGTGTATTTTTTTATGATGCTGCCTAAAATCTCATCATGATTAACTTCCATCGACAAAATTGGTTTTCACAGTAAATTTGAACAGTATTCATGCAGAGCACTCGGATTTAAGCCCAACTGAGAGAGATGAAAATCATGGTCAACATATTTTCAAGCAGCAACAATTCAACACGCTCCTACATCTCTTTCGAACTGAATTTTTATCGTGATGCTTGCATCACCTACCCAGTCATTAATCGCCGTCGTTTATTTACGCAGTAAGGCCTGAACATCGCAGAAATGTTCGCGTCAGGGCGATTCACCAAAGCATTTTTGATGGCGGCCGAGGCTGGCATGTGACAACGCATGCAGAACTGCGTTAATTCATTCAAAAACTTTGCACTGAAGGGGATTACCTGATTGAAGATAATGCAATAGGTCATTTTAAGATTTTTACCCTGATGTAAAGAATAACCATTCCTTTGCAAGTTGCTGAAAATAGCGGCTCTACGTTCATTTGCACTCGAGATTTAGAAAAATACAAGAGAGCAAGGGTAGGTGTAGGAAGGTACGTCTTATATGCAATTTTCCAACCATAATCCATTCTTATTTGAGAATCTTATTAGCAAAAAACAAGGTATACAACGTGTAATTGGTGCATGCTCCTAGCTTCAAAATTATAGAGTAATTTTGATGTCAGTGGCCTCTGCGAGGCTAATAATGGATGAGATGCAAAAGGTGATTCTGTGACTATCATTCGCCCAAGGATCATCTTCGAAGTCATTCAAAGTTTAAATTCAAATTTCTCTTCGACTCCTTGAGCTAGAGAAGTCGTTGTGGGCTCATTGGAAGAATAATTCCTATAAGATTGATCAAAAATGTTGCGATTTATTATTTTCTAATTTATTCAGAGCCTGTTTCCGTTAGAACGAGAAAAGCATGAAAGGTCATTTTCTCGCGTTACCTCCACAATAAAATCATTTGTCGAAAAATTACGAGTTCTTCGACCAGATTCTAAGTGAATCGTTTCTACATCAAATTGCTCTACAATACATTATCTTGAACGATTTTCTCACCAAAATTGAAATCTCCACGCCCTATCTCAGAAACTCGTTTCCACCATAAATCTTATTTTCGTTGGAGAACAATCGAACAAAATTCTGTGCTTAAAGTATTTCACTCCCTAAATCACATCTGTGAACCAAATTTCAGAGTAATTAACCACAGAGGAAAAATTAGGCTTGAACCTTGATTAGACGAAAAACAAACTTAAAGGCAGCTACAATATGAATAGACATTTTTGAACAGCTGCTGTGCACTTTTGGTGCTGCCAGCCAAGTGAAACGACAGCGGCTAGCCTCGATAACAACTTCGACTTTCAGTGGATAAATTAATCGAATGTGCATCAATTTGACAAACAATTCACTAAATTTAATATTTTAATAGCGCTGACACCATTATTGAACAATAATTTGAGCTCAACATACGGTATTTCCACCAAGATAATTTTTACGCATCACCTTTGATGATTTTTATCTAGGCGGTCATCAACTTATCAAAAATGAATTTAAGTTCTTTATTCCCTGAGCAACAGGTAAATTAATGAATCACACAATTTTTCAAAGCATAACAAATGCCGTGCCCTTGAAATTGGAAAGACAATTTATAGCAATATTTTGTCCACATGATGTAACTCGTATAGAAGTTGATTAAAAATAATTGAACGTCAATTATAGATGGAAACGGGACATTCACGAGTTACTGGCTGAGACAGGAAAAGTTTACTCCCAGCAGACACAATTTTGACCAAAAAACACAAGCTGGTTGGATTTTCATGATGGATTTATTTCTTCCGCGTATCAAAATACTTACATAGAAGAAAAATATTGAATTTCTAATATAACGTTATGTGGACGAAAGTTGCGTTCTATTTGAATACTGATCTTACGAAAAGAAGCATACTTTTTTTAAATTTAAAGGCTATTCTGTGAACAGAACATTTCCGAAATTAACATTTTTTCATTATTAATTTGATGTATTTCACGAAGTGAATGCTATTTTTAAAATCGTGTCACCACAGTAGAGGATGAACAGGAAATAAAATGGATACCCTTCCATTAAACCATGAGCGCAAGAAACCAGAGTGTTCCATTTCAGCCGAAGGTTCTAATGACAACTTTCCGATGGATCCTATTCCAGGACCATGTAACAAAGATCATTATCACACTTATTCCGGAAATCCACTCACAATTACTTTATAGTAATAAATGATAAATTTCGAATTTTCCTGTAAATTTCAGGTAATGAAAAAATGATAGATTCGCCAGAGTACAACAAATTAGTGCAACATCCAGTTTATCAAAGTCAATAGAAAATACATTGTTTCATGTTAATTGTTCATTGTTTCGGGCTAATAGAAAGTGCATTGTTTCGGACTAGATATTTTACACGAGCTTTTGCGCACATGCTCCGTCTTTCGTTAACATAAATGCCTTTCAAATATATATGTATCATTTCTTTTTTTTAAATATCACAAGTTCAAATATCTTAAAGCGGCACACGCTTAAGGTTTTTTGTACAATTAGGTTTTAATCCGAACTCCTTTTTTTTCTGAGTCTGTAGTCGGAGTCGCATGTTTTAGGGCGGAGTTGGAGTCAGATGTGTTTTTCCGAATGTGGTGGAAAATACTTTACCAAAATCCTAAATAATATATAATGTATTCGTTGATTATTTTGTTCAAAGAACGAAACAGCGCATCTATACCTATTACCTACTACTGTCATTGATACCTAGTTTTTGTTAAAACCTACAGCTATGTTCTGATGTCTAAAGACTTCTAGTCTTCCAGTTATGTTATCACTTTTGAATGTGGAAATTCAATAAGATCATTCTAATATTAATAGCTGGAATATTAGTCGGTTTTTTCAGCAATACTTAGTGCTTATCTGCTGCGTATGGATCTCTTTGATTTATTTACTTCCTAGTCATTAGGTCATATTAACATGTATGAATAGTGGAAATTTTTTCACATTTCCAATGTTATACATTGAATATTGTTTGGTTCTCTCAGAGTTATATTTTCTTTCACTAAATCATTATCATGTTTCATTTATACCTTGTGACCACTTTTTAACTTTTAAGTCAGCCTACGCTAAAATGAACAATTTTATAATTATTATGTGTTTATACATAATTACACAAACTGAAATCGCATCAGCTTTTCGGCATTATTTGATAATTATTTCTTTATTAGGAAATTTTAGAAACGCTTTATGATAATCAATATCGATATTATGATACATGAAAAGATTTAAAATACTACGTAACCGAGCTGCAGAAAAAATAATAACACAACACTGGCAAAAACATCACTTACTCCCACACATGTTGTAACTGAGGCAAGTAATGCACTGCCTCAGCTGCAATGGTTGTTGTAGTTTATGCGATAGTACTAAATTTAAACGTACAAGAAATGTCAGGTCCGTTGAGACGAAAGCAGAACGACTTTTGCCTCTAATAGTTGTAATATAACTCTAGGTACCATATTTGAAGAGCATATCCGCCTTCAGAATAATGGGGAGATTGTAATTATCATTTTTACCAGTGTGCTCGGCCCGTCAAAAATGGCGTGATTCAATACCTTTCTTGAACAAAGTTTCCAGATTTGGATGACAAACAAATATTTCCATCCTAACAGTAGCCGAGACAAAAAACATTCTTGTGTTGTGCACTGGTGAAACTCGGATCACAGATACGGCCATCATAACTATCCTTATGAGCGTGGCAGAGAAATGGAAGAAGAGGACTCCAAACAAATAACCCAAGGGTGTCATTAGGACAATGTCATTGTTAAGCTAGGTGGACGCGTGAAAAACTGCCGTCAACGTCACCTAACCTGTGATAAAAAATCTATCCTAACCTAACATATCCTAACCTTTTTTATCCTAACTTATCCTATCCTAACCTAACCTATCCTAACCTGATAAAATGTCAAACATATCGATGCATGTAAAGGCGATCGATTAGTGATACACTGAGGAATTCGCTATCCATGAAACTGTAAACTCAGACGAAAGCGTAACGGATACCAAACAAATAAATATAAATCCTATTTGTACATTTCTTAAGAACCGGACACCAAACAAATACATTAATAAACACACAACGGGTATCATTAGGTTAATAGACGAGTGCACACGTCCGACCAAAAATTGATAAGATTCTACCAATCACAGGACACAGGTTCCTATTTCCTAACAATACATGGGATATTCATTCGAACTTCGAATCTGATGGTTTAATACACCGAAATAGTGGAGGTGATGAGGCTTGCATCACAGAGACGCTCATCACGCTCTTTCTGCAGGTGGGTGTGATGGACAGACGGGCTGGCGGACGGACAGATGCGGCTCCAATACGAGTAGTATAGATTTTGATGAGCAATGATGTGGCACGTATACTGCATTGCTACTCTGCGTAGTGTAGATACAGAGAATGAAAGGCCGAACAAATCGTGCCAACCTTGACACCAAATATATCAACATTTTGGGAATTTCGAGCATAGTAATTGGATCAACTATTATAATTTCGTTGGACTTGGTGCACACTTTAAACTTTGTCATTGTCGATGCTGACCTATACTTCTCAAGAAGCCACTGCTTACCTTCCCTACTAAGAAAGCAAGTGTCTGTTATTTATAATGAATCTACATTTTTCACATTCTGTTCCCAATTTAAATGTCCTTTATAAATAAAGAATTTTGAAAACATATATACAGGTTACAATGCCTGCAACCCTTTAGAAAGAATGTTTTCATCTGAAAAATTGTGAATAGGTGAAGTCGGAATCGCAAAATTGTGATTAGGTGGAGTTAGAATCGCAAAATTGTGAATAGGTGAATTCGGATTCGGAGACGCCAAATTCTGAAAAGGTAGAGTTGTAGTACCTGCTTGTAACCAGGCTCACGTTGCCAGTGGTATTTCTCTCGGTGGCACCGAACTACCGGCAGGAAAGAGAAGGTCTCGAGATAATTCGTTCATGACATGCACTAGACAAGTGAGCACCAGACGAGCATGAGCTGAGCAATCAACAATTAAATTTACATGAGTTTTCAATTATTGTGGTAGCAGATGGGAAACCAATCTTTTTTCTCGACATGTGAGAACAAAAAACCAGACTAAAAGTTTTATACATTCAATAGAGACTTCGTTTCTATTCATGATTTGAGTCTATTGAATACAATTGCCGGGAACGTAAGAATAAGAACAATTTTCCTCAAATGTTTGTATTGAGCTTCTAACAGAATATGTGTTCGTTAATTACATATTAAGCAATACTCTAATCGTCTACGCGTTGAAACGGCATCAAAAGATGATCGATAAGTATTACTAATCTAATCAAAGTAATCTAGATTTTATAATAGCACAACGAATGAGCAGCAGATTTCCAAATTTGTTAGCAACATTTACTGAAATATACGACTGGTTTAGAATGTTTCAGATAGAAATTTTTCAACTGGGTAGTCCTGCGCGGACATCCTTATTGTATCAATACTCTTTATCTGTTGAGAACGCGTTTTTTCAAGCCAAATTATGTATATGCACTAATGTGTGTCATGCGTCAGGGATATTTTTGCGTTAACGCTATTGCTGATGAAGAAACGCAGAATCAATCGTAACGTAAATACCGAATAAGTATTTTTTCTAAACATTTTGATATTGAAGTAGGTGTGTAAGATCCCGATTACTTTACTTACAGTCTCACAAGCCTTCACTAACACCTACGAGACAGCAAATCTTGAGCGGGAAGTTAGATTTTGAATCATGATATAGGCCTCTGCGCTTTCAGGACAAGTGATCAAGATTGTACTGTTGAGCCATTTTGTCTAGGTTTGAGGTTCCCAACCTGGGGTGTTTACACCCTCTGGGTGGGCGAGATGAAATTTCAGGGGGTGCGAGAAAACTCCTGGTTAATAATAGGAGATTGGCTGTATGGTGACATTTTTATTTCATGGGGTGCGAGGTTTGAATAGAATTTCATTAGGGTTTCGAAGCGAAAAAAATGGTTGGGAACCACTGGTCAACGTGCTTTGCTATAATGCAATTTATGTTTCATACTGATTAGTGATTAGTTTTTCAAACGGCAGGTGAACAGTTGATATAGTTGACGGCAAGAAGCCTGGTGCGCCTTGTGCTTTTTATGAAGCGAGGCCTTGTGCTGCAGGTCGCGCTAACCCTATGAGGGCACTTCACGCTCTAGTGTTCATTTCGACTGCTTAAACCTTCACGCTGCTACACGTGGTATCTATAAGTACACTCGCGTCAGAACGAGTATAGCTACTGAAACATCCTTGCGCGTTTCAGTAACAAAGAGTTAACATGGAAGAATACTGAACTAGAAGTTGATGAAGTAAGCAAGCTGTGTTACCCCAAAAATCACTTCAAAAACGAGAATAAACCTAAATCCACCGTGATTAAGAAATTACGCACCCGTTGAGAATATCAATATTGAGTGCTGTTGGTGTCAAAAAATCACTGTGCTATGTGTTTTTTCGTAAGCTTGAAATACGTTATGTCAAGCTCACCTGGTTCAACAATGTCGCTACGTTACGTGGGAAATAACTGAAATTTTAAAATATCTTCAACGTGAAGCTCAACATCTTTTTATGCTTGTTCTAAGGAATAGACATCTAACAATATCGTCAGATCATAGAAGTTTCTCCAATATGTCAACTTTACTAGTTATACGACTTCAGTTTTCACGGTGACATTTGAAGGAAATGTTTTCATCGACGATGAAAGACTAAATATTTTCCTCTGTTTAGTACCCAATCAGAAATTTATCGTCAGACCGACGATAATTTACATCTGAATTTACCGGTAGTTATCTTCTTCCTATAAGCCGACGATATATCGTCGGATATCGTCGGAATTGGCGTCGCGAATGTCTCATATTAGCATCTGATTAACGGTAAATTACCGGTTTTTTACCGTACATTTTGGACGAAGACCGACGATATTAACCAGATAATTACCGGTAGTTAAACGGTAATTATAGTCGGTCTTCGTTCAAAACTTACGATAGTTACCGGTAATTTAACGTTAAAAATGGCTACTCTAACCACTATATTCCGGGAGATTCATAAGCAGTGCAACGATTTTGACCAAAAATTGCGAATTGCCTCCAAAAACAAGAAGCCACATCTCGTGAAACTCATTTGTCCAATTACCGTGAATTTGAAGACTTCACAAAAATTATCGAAATTACTTATTCAAATTCAACAAATTTGTTCAATACTGTATATATTTCATCAATTTTCTTACAAATTGTGATAATTGAGCATATTAGTATTACAGGATGAGGCCTATTGTAACAAGTACCAATGCATTATTAGAAAAAATAGCTGCGATGCAGATGAATGCTACAGTAAGGGAGCTCAAATTGTCATCTTCATCGTAGAACACGAGACTATTACGATAAATCTCACAGTGCAATATAAAGTCATTTCAAATCGCCACTGATTAATAAATAGGTTAAAACATTACACCTGTTCAAAAAATATATTTATTTCAATTTCAACAGCCGACATTTGACCATTGAGATAAATTCTTACAAAAATATCTTCGGCACGCAAACAATTCCATCTCAGGTTGTTTGTAAGACTCATCACTGCAAACACAACGTATAAAACAATCATTTAAAATTAACTACCACCAAAAAAGGACTCATCAAGCAACCGATTACTAAGAAAATTTTACCAATTTTAAATTAAATTTGCACACTT
>JACJUY010011556.1:0-22581 GCA_014220935.1 Platorchestia sp. MABIK
TAGAGATGAACTGAACAGAGCGCGACAATTTCACACCTGCCAGCTGCAGAGCACGAATGCATCAGTATGTCTCGTGACTTCACGGCAGGGGGTTGCCGTACGCTGAGGCTCCGGTGGGGGACCTGCGCTGGGCGCCCCCGCAGCCCCTGGAGGGGGGGTGGCCCGGGGGCTCAGCTGACGGGCGCAGCCACAAGACCTTCTGCCCTCAGTACGACCACGATCAAAACAAGGTCGTCGGCAGCGAGGACTGCCTCTTCCTTAACGTCTACACGCCCTTCTTGCCGAGTCAGTGCCAGGTGTACGATTTTCTGCGTGTGATGATGCTTTGTCGTCGTTATTCATTAGTCGTTATTTATTAGTCGTTAGTCTTGAAAATTGGATTTGTGAGTTGGTATGCATGGAAATGTTTACTTCTACGGTAAAAATCGTGTGGTTGTGGTCGAAGTGTGTTATTGGGATATATAATAATTTTTTGTGCTGTTTTTATTTGTTGAGAACCAAATATTTATCCATAGGGTAGTTGATTAATTTAATGAATATTGGTAACCTTTCTGATAGGAAGATACTTGTAGAAGATAACAAAAAGCACTCTTTTTTAAATAATCTCAATTTCCACTGTATTTTGTACGCACAGTGAGCCTTCACTTTCCTAATATTCAGGGACGATGGCCCCCCTTTTGCCGGTGTTGGTGTTCATCCACGGAGGAGCGTATACGAGAGGAGCATCGTCCTCCCACGGTCCCCAGCGGCTCATGACTGAAGACATCGTCGTCGTCACCATGAACTACAGGCTCGGCGTTCTGGGTCAGCTGACACTCTTGGGGTATCACTTTAATGCAAGAAGATAGCAAATGAAGTGCGTTATGTTTTTTTAAAATTATTTGCATAAATTTTACTAATTACTGAAATCGCAAATGAAGTGGGTTGCAAGTGTTTGTTAAAAACGTTTGCTTAAATTTTACAAATGACTGCGACAGCAAATGAAGTTTGGGATAAGTGTTTGTTAAAAGATTTGCTTCAGTTTTACAAATTACGGAAGCGTCAAATAAAGTTTGTTAACATTGTTTTTTACAAACAGTTACTTCCATTTTACAAATTACTGCAACAGTAAATGAAGTGTACTGTGTTTGTTAAAAAAATTTGCTTCAATTGTAAAATTACTGAGGAAACTGGAGCATTTCATTGAGCAGTTGCGATGGAGTCAGGATTTTTTTCAAAAAAGATTCAAACCAGTTAAGGTTTTCATATGTAGTGTTATTTTTACGAAACTTAGTAACATCATTCAGTATTGTAGATCAAATAAATACTCTTGCCAGGACGAAAATTTTGTAATTATTTTTTCACTAACAACTTGCATGGGAGAAAAATTTAAATGTAAAAAAAGTCTACGGAGTTTAATCCTGATATTTAACTATCTATTAGGTACAAAAAACTCATGGGAGGCTTCTAATTAATTTTTATTTGAATTTTAACTCTAGCTCGAACAATCAACCAAGTCTCGTGTACGATATAGTGAAATAAATATACATATATATTTAAATGTAAAATGAAATAAATCCTACATAATACATATTTATATTTTCATTTATTTATCCATTTAATTTACTACATTGTACACGATACTTAGTTGGTCGTTCGGGCTAGAATTAGAAAAAAAAATAGAAGTGAAAATTAATTTGAAGCCCACTAAAGTTTTTTCTCGCTAATAGATAGTTAAATATCAGGAGTAAACTCCGTAGACTATCGACAAATTTTAATATCTGCATTCGTAAGTAGTTATTTAAAAAATAATTCCAACACGTTTGATCCTGGCTAGTTTATTTATTTGATCTAAAATATCAAATAATGTTACTAAATATCACAAAAAAATGGCATTTAAAAACCTCCACTGCTATTAATCATTTTTGAAAAATTCTGATTCTATCGCATTGCATGCAGGAAATTTTGAAGCTAGATTTCCCTATGAGTAATTTGTAAAATACATCGATTTAATTTATTTTCGTTCGCGTAAATGGGAGAAAATTGAGGTCATCATTGGATTCTTATGTTGACGGGATAAAATCATCGTGTACGTCCCATAAAACGAAAAAAAAAACTTTTTGCCATCCTCTCACTTGCAGCGCCTACATCAGGAGCTGAATTTCTGTAATCTTAGTCGTGAATGAGAATAAAATTTATGTGAGGAGTACAATCATATTTCTTATAATTGTTAGAAGTCATCTGAATAATTTCCCACTCGTTTTGAAATATTTAATGAAAAGATTTATTGATCGGTCTCCTTTCTCCATTTTATATTCCCTCATCAGACTCTGCTCCCTCAAGAATTTCTGAATTTATTTGGCCTAGATTCAAGGAAAAGTTCTCATTTCACGCTGAATTCGCTCACTCGGTCGCCTGGGAATTTTGCAGGCTTCCTGAGCGACGGAACGGAAGAGCTGGCGGGCAACTATGGAGCTTTGGACCAGGTGGCAGCGCTGCGGTGGGTGCAGGACCACATCCGGTGAGTGGTGGTCTGTTGCTGGCTGGCAACTCTGGTAACTTTGCTGCTGTCAACTCTCTCAACTTTGAGTTAACTTTGTCGCTTTCGATTTTCTTAACTTTGAACATAAAACCATTTCATTTTGATTGAAATCTAACGCGAACGTTTAAAAATTTGAAGTAGATTGATTCTGCTTAAAGTAGAATTCAAATTCATCTACAAAAATAAATTCAAAATAGCTATGCTATTCATCGGAATTCTTCGTTTGAGAACACGATAATCGTACTCGTAGACCTAATTTGGTGCATGGATTCAGGAAAAATTCACGTAATTGTGAGGAATATCGGGTGTTGCATCAGCACTCTACGTCAAATGGGTTCCCAAAGAATTTTTCATGCATTGTCTGCAAATATAAGCTGGCCAGATATTCTGACTTGAAAAGTGACGGACGTTCAATCTGTGCAACTAATGCGAAACTCAACTGCCAAACCATGGAACTGTTTAAATTTTAGTTTCTGTGTCCTACTAGCAAGGTACGAGCCCAATTCAGCTCATCAATATTTGAAGTTAGCTTTAAGACAGAAAAGAACAGCTGTGAATTTTTTTCTTCACGACTGTCGCTTGTTTTAACATATATATTTTGACACAGTGCTTTGCGATAACATTTCTGATTGATTATAAAGTTATAAAAAACATAAAATCTGTTTCCGCACACAGATCGGTTGAGTGACCAGTTTACATCCGACAGCACTCATGATTATTCCTCCAAAAGATCATGCTCACCCATTTCAATCATGTTTTACGTCGACGTGTATTTATTCGACAGGCCATTCGGAGGTGGTCAATTTATATCCGACAACACTGATGATTATTCCTTCAGGAGATCATGTTCACTATTTTAATCCTGTTCACTATTTTAATCATGTTCACTATTTTAATCATGTTCACTTTTTTAATCTTGTTCACTATTTCAATCATGATTTGAAGGGTTGCAGCTATGGTCAATGAAGAAATGATTGAAAATTGAACTCTGGTATTTATGAGCGGTTAATCTTTGCTTCAGAGTCATCCTGGTCAAGCGAATGTAACATTTACTTAGAGACTTGCATTCTCTTCTGTCACATTTAAACTGGTATGTTACATCGGCCCTGTCAAGACCAACGAAAACACGAATGAATTTTCAAGTCTGAAATTATTCTAATTATGTTCACTATTTCAATCATATTTTACATCGACCTTCATTTATTTGGCAGGTCGTTTGGAGGTGATCCCCGCCAAGTAACACTCGGAGGCTTCTCCGCAGGGTCCGGCTTCGTGCACCTCCACCTCCTCTCGCCGCTGTCGAAAGGTACGCCGCGTTGTGCTTGCACAATTCTGGAACGATAAGAATCGTGCCGGTGTTGGTGTTCTGATAGAATGCGAGCTAGGTCTGTCGTGTTTGTGTTTGTGGGGGAGCAACTTTGAATGAGTTTGTGCTGTCGGGCCGGAGTGTAAATTTGGATCGTTTTTACTGCACGAGTAATGAAAATTTGATAAAATAAAGCAGTGTTGAAAAACTGCGTGTTTTTTTAGGATGAGAAATTGAGCTCGAATTTGAACACAGAATTCAAGCGCTGATATTTTGAACTTGTTTTTAGGCAATATTGA
Organism: Platorchestia sp. MABIK; assembly: GCA_014220935.1. NCBI lineage: Eukaryota > Metazoa > Arthropoda > Malacostraca > Amphipoda > Talitridae > Platorchestia > Platorchestia sp. MABIK. The sequence goes on from JACJUY010011556.1 coordinate 4,127, forward strand.
TATGTGCAAAGCAGCATATTTTAAACACTGCAAATTTCTTCGCGTATTACTCTCCTCCTTCCCAGTTTTCCATATTGTATTAATTCTCATTAAAAAAATTTAATGTTCAGTTCCCTACACATCGTACTAAACCACAACTTAAAACGTAAATTCATATGATATCGTATTCAACTCGTTAATTTTTGTGTTATATTGTATTTAATGAAGCACATCTTTTACTTGGGGCAATAACGCAAGTTATGTTGTATTCTATTTGTGTCGTGCTTTCAACGGTAGGTCTTTTCCACCGAGCCATAATGATGAGTGGCAGCGGCAACTGTCAGTGGTCAGTGCAGCCACACCCCGAGGTGGTGGCCGAGGGTCTGGCCGAGGACCTCGGGTGCTCGACAGGCGCGGGCATGCGGGACTGCCTCAGGGAGAAGCCTCTGCACGATCTCCTCAAGTCACAAACCGACCGACAGGTTCGTGTGAGGTGGCTATCATCAATTGAGCTTGGCGTCTATTGGGGCTGTTGAAAAGAAGAAAGAACGAAGAGAAAATTCATTTATTTCCGAAAAGGTTGCTACATGAGACAAGGTTGCTATTACAACAAATTGGTCAAGTCGAGTGAGCTTGGTTACTCTCTATCGCGGATGTTTAACACGTTGACTGCGATAGGACCCATCTGTGGGTCGTGCTAGAGTTTTTCCTGCTGCGAAACGACCCAGGTCGTTTGAAAAAGTTTTAACTATCATCTAAAAATAATGGTATTTAATGGACCCAGTTGATGTTTGGCATTTATAAAAGTTCTAACGATCTTTGAATTCAAATTTGAGTTGAATACTGAATTTCAGTTTAACCTACCTCAGTCAACGAGTTAAAGAGATGTGCCCAGAATAGGGATAAAATGCCTACATAGGAAATGCGTTACAGATCTACGCGGAACTGAACACGCTTCTCTAAGTTATTCCCCATTTATTGATAGTATTTGATATTAGAACGTTTTTCCTGGAAAATAATGTAGAGTTATTCCGGGATTCTACATAATCCTCATTTAGTTTTCTTAATAGCGTTTCAAGTGGCCCAGGAAATTAGCTGCTTCTACTTGTAACTTTTACGTCGGCGATATTCTGCTGATGATCATCCTTTTAAGTTCAAGGATAGTAATTACGTTATTCAGCAAACATGTTAGTTATCTGAAAGCAGAGTTTACGGAAATATTCAGACTGAGTCATTTCTATTTGGTTTGATCAATTTGGATTTCTAATGAAAAAATCATCCATTCATTTGCAACGTGAGTGCTGATAAACAAAAATATGCGTCTCCGCTTGAATCATTCCTCTAAATTTTCTGTCTCGAGGCATTTCCAGAGATTTGTGTAGTTTGGCATGAAAAACATTCGAGGTATTTCTTAAAGGTTCCCGTTTGAGGGATAAAAATAGGATTTTTCGTGTGTTGATACTGAAGGACGTATGTGGTCGTCTCAGAGAATTATTTTCAAGATATGAAGACACTCGAGGTACTAAAAGGAAATTATGAAACGAAGCCATACCTTATGCGAGAAAAGGTGTAAATGATTTCGTTCTTTCTTGGGAATACAATGGTCAAGTGATATTTTAGCATGAATAAGGATGTATGCATGAATGTTACTCTAAAGGTTTTTGTTAATACGACATCCTCAAGTCTGTTTCATAACTAGTTCTCTTGACAAACCTCACTTCTCTTTTCAAATACAGACTCGCATTTTACAGTATTAACCTCTCTAGCATATCATACTTTTTTTCAGTATTTAAATGAAACAAATGAGCCATATAGAGTACTACCACAAAAAAATCATCTTGAAAAACTGCAAACTTTTTCTTTCTCTCATGTCGTTAGCCAACTAGGATGCTTTAATTATAGCTTAACACTTTGACTGCGGCAGGTAAAGCTGAAGTTTAACATACGACTCAAATTTCAAGTCAATTGTAGTAAGCAATGTTAAAAATAGCAAACATGAACGGGATCGGGGGTTTATTTAGTTCGATTAACCATTTATTACAACAGAGTTTGTGACTACTGGTCGGTCAGCAGCATTATGAAAATTCGGTGGCGAACGTCGCAGTCTAAAGTTTTGTTCAATATTTTAGCATAATTTATAAACATCTACATGAGTTTTTTTTATACCGATTTATAAACTAATTAATTTTTTTTTAAACTTTTATGATCCAAATAATTTATAATCAATCATTCAATCTGCAATAAAGTACTTGAAATATCGGTAAAAACTGAGGTCTCGTGGCCAGCGCTACGTGTACTGGCCGTTCCTGTACCGGCCGGTAGTGGATGGCGGGCTGAGGGAAGACTCGTTCCTGCCAGCGCCCGTGTCCGAGCTCATGAGCCGCCCTCCTGCCTCCTCTGTGCCTGTGCTGGGGGGCAGCACCCGGCACGAGGGCATCCTCTTCGCCCTCAGTAGGTGTCTCCAGCCTCCCCTGCTCCCTCAATGATGGTCGATATGGCGATCTATGTAGTCAATTTCATGAATTGCTTCATTCCAATTGTGATATGTTTCGGACAGCACTATGCAACATTCATTTCCTTGTTTCTGGCCCCACCAGCATTATTTATGCAGGAAATATTACGAATGCGTGGTGTGTTAACATTTTTTTCGAGCTATTTTCCTGGTATTCTAGTTGTTGTGAAAGCACAAAAGTCCATCCTTGTCTAGCTTTAAGTTTTAGACACAGAATTATTTACATCCACCGATTCAATTTTTTAAAATCATTCCCTGATATTGCAAGAGCTAAAGCTAATATTTCAATGTATGTGGGCACTCACAAAAGTGTTTTCTACTTCAAACTTTTACTCAACCACTGATACGGTTATTTTAATATTTAGGTATGTTTATTTACCTAATAAGGATCTTTTATGCTGAAACCTTTTTAAAACTAATATTATATATTTTCAGTATCAACTTTAATGTGTTGTAACTAAATTTAAAATAATTGCACACATGTTGATCAAAATTTTGAGTTGCTCAAAGTCTCCGGGGTTTGCTCCTCAGATTCAACTATCTATAAGCTGTGAAATAAATTTTAGGGGCTTTTAATTAATTTTCATTTGAATTCCAGCTCGAACGACAAACTGTGACTGATTAGCAATGTTGTAAAATAAAAACTGTTTTTCTCTCTATTTATTCTTTGTTGTGCTTATTCTTCTTCTTTCTTCCTAATTCCTTGTTTCTATGCATTGAGTATCAAGAGTGGGGACACACCTTGTGCATAGACTCGTATTCTACAGTCCATACTATTTGGCCATTTCTCCGCTTTTATCATGGTTAAGGAATTTTGAAGCAGATAATTAGAAAATGATATTACTGATTTCATCATCTAGCATCATTGGGTTCCGGGACAGTCAGCCTTGAACGGCAAATTGTACGGGCGGTAGTTCTTCCGAGCAAAATTTTGGCATAACGAATATCTTGAGTAACAAATAAGGAAGGTAATAGTAATAACGCTCACTTAACATGTCCCCGAAAGAAGTTCAGTGTAATGTTACAACTTAATGCAGCTTCAACATAGCCAAGTAGCAATATTTTAGTTTGTGTATTTAAATCCTTTGTTTTCATGTTCCGCCCCCAGCGACGATCTTGTTTTCACGCAACCCCGGGAGCGCGTCCCAGGTGCACGACGAGGCGACGGTGTACCTGCTGGGGAGCTTGTGGCCCAACACCAGCTCCACACACGACATCTCGCGGGCACTCCACTCGTTTTACTACTCCACCGCCGCTAAGGACAACCTCGACGAGCTCCTGCAGCAAATGTCCGAGGTAGGGTGAACAGTAGGAGACTTGTGCGTAGGATTACTTTGGCTTCTGGTTAGGTTAGGTAGTGTAAGGTAGGGGTCCAACTGTTTCTGGTTAGGTTAGGTCGAGGTCCTTTATTTTCTGGTTAGGTTGGGTAGCAGTCCTTTCGTTTTTGGTTAGGTTCGGTAGGGGCTCTATAGTTTCTGGTTAGGTTAGGTAGGGATCCTATAGTTTCAGGTTAGGTATGGGTCCTACAGTTTCAGGTTAGGTTAGGTTTGGGTCCCATAGTTTCAGGTTAGGTAAGGTGGGGGGTCCTATAGTTTCAGATTAGGTTAGGTAGGGGTCCTTTAGTTTCTCGTTAGAAACAAGGAAATTATTTCATGCCGTCATGGAGCTCGGTTGTTTCAAAAATAAGAAAAAGAAACAAGGGTACAATAATGCTCTAATCCTTAGTTCTTTATTTTAATTTTGAATTTACTCACAAAACTATCATATGATATGCCTTTTTAAGTAGACATTCACACCTAGAGATCTTCAAGTTTAAGCATATGGTACACATCACAATTATATAAGTAGCCGCGTCCGTCCGTCACTCCGTCCGTGTGACCTCCTCTTGATTATGGTATCCACAATACGCAATCGGCTTATTTTTAGAATAGAAATTTTCAATGGGGCTTTCTCTGTTGAAGTTCATCATGTCGCTTTGATATTTTTAGTTGATAATGCAAAGAGAAATGTTTTAAATTCGTTCGACCAGTAACCTGGCTACCACTGGGGTATAAGGCCCAAGATTTTGGAATTTGAGTTTTGTTTTCGAAATTGTGATTTTCTTGAAAAGCTTTGAAGAGATAATAGACGACATTTCAGAATGAAATTCAGGCGAAAGAGGCCACCAAACATAGAAATGTGTCCAATCGCAAGAGAAAAGCAGCAAGACTCCGACAGCAAGAAAAACATCGAAGACGATCGGATGAACGACGCGAAATGGCAAGACGAAGCAATGCTGCTCGCCAACGTAAAGCTAGAGCTAAATTGGCCCTTGACCGGCGTTTGGAAATTCTACGGAATAATGCAGAGCAACACCGAGTAGCTAAAGAGAGCTTAACACATGAAAGAAGCGAGGAAATTCTTCGTCATAGCGCTGGACGACATTGAGTGGCACGATAGAATTCAACTCAAGAAAGAAGGGGTGAAATTCTTCAGACTAATGCCGAACAGCATCGACTTGCACAAGCGAATTCAACTCAAGAAAGAAGGGATGAAATTCTTCAGATTAATGCCGACCAGCACGTGTGCACTAGTGGCACATAATTTTAAGGCAAGAAGTATCTCCGTGATTCAAACGACCGGGTTTTGCTGATTTGCTAGATACCTGAATCGGCTTTACCAATTACTTAGGTCGTAAAACGAGGTAAAAAATTGTACAGTACTTCAAATAGCGACAAATGAATTCCATTGGCTATTGAAATAGTGTTATTTAAGTTCAAACAAAGATATAGAAATATAGTTATTCAGATTATCGGCAGGATAAGACACAAGAATTTCAATGGGATGAAGGATGTTGTGCATACCTTTCTTTTGGTAAAAATACACTCTCGCGGTTACGTTCGTTTGCAGACTTGTGTTAGAGAAATTCATTTAAAGTGGGACAATTAGATATAAATCAAGCACGTATTGTTTAATTTGATGTCACTCTCACACAAAAAAAAAAGTTGAGCTCCTAACGCCGCCACCCCTCAGGAGCTTGGAGTTAGGTAGGCCTTCCTATTGTTGAAATAAGACAAGCTTTTTGTTTTGTTACGGACCATCTTTTTCGGTTCACAGCTGTCCTGTTTTCAGCACCTATAACATTATTTTCCAATTTCTGTCTTGTGTCATGAACTTCCATCTCAACTTACTGTTTCTATGCACCTTGTGCATAGATTCTGCGTTTACTTAACTCCATACTAAACGGCGCTTTCCTTCTTCCTTTGCTGGGGTTAGGAAGACTTAAACTAATATCTGATCTAATCCTAACCCCGCCATCTTTGTGTCCAGGCCATGACAGACCAGCTCATCACCTCCTGCGTCTGGGACGCTCTGGAGCATTTGTCTGCGTCTACACGCGCTCCTGTCTACACGTCAGTTTCGCTGCATTTTTAAACCCTTCAACATCCCCATTTTGTACTCATATTACCGTTATCACAACCACTATCATTAACCCTTTAACGTGCCCATTTTGCACTCATATAACCGTTATCACAACCACTATCATTAACCCTTTATCGTGCTCATTTTGTACTAATGTTATCGTTATCACAACCACCATCATTAACCCATTAATGTCCCCATTTTGTACTCAGATTATCATTATCAAAACCAGCATCATTGACACATTAACGTCCGCATTTTGTACTCATAACCCATTAGGGGTACAAATTTCACAAGGAATAAAATACACTAAAACTGTAGATGAAAGTGGATTTTGAAACTGATGAAATGTCAGTCATTTATACCTGTACGCGAACGTGCAGATTACCTAGTCGTACACAGATTGCTCTATGCGCAAGGTACGTGTTAAAATGCTTCATTTATTACTTTACATTACCTTTTCTTCCTTCATGGAATTACTGCACAAATCACGAAATGTTCGTGTTTCATTGGACGCAAGTGAAACGACAGATGTGTTCAAACTGGTAAGTATATCAGTAATGTGTGTCTTCAGTCATTAATTATAGAAGAAGCATAACCACAAGCAGGAGGAACGTTGAGTGCCTATTTCAATTTCATTTCCTGTGATGCACTTTTATTCCAATTAAAACAAGGAATATCTCTCCAACATCCCAGTCACATTTCTAGCTTACAGATGATATTTTATTAGGTATAAATTGAGTCCAAATCGCCCACTTGACTCCATCAACTGTGTTTGGTCTTAAAATATTAACAATGTAGATTTGGTCTTAAAATAATAATGTAGTAGATAATGGGACCCTTGCACTAGACTTAAGAAACAACCTACTACTGTATCGCTTGTAGTAAATAGTTTTAAACTGTCTAAATTGTTTTAAATTGTTTTAAACTGTTTTAAACTGTCTTAAATTGTTTGAAATTGATTAAAATTTATTAAAATTGATTAAAATTTTTTAAAATTGATTGAAACTGATTAAATAATTGGAGTTTTCTCTCTCACTTAGGTACCTGATGACCCACCACGACCCCGGATCGCCATCATTTGCCTTCCCCTTGTACCGCCTCGCTCAGGAGCTGGGGATCAAGTCCTCTCTCCTCCAGGCCGGGGTCTCCCACGGGGACGACGTCATCCTGCTGTTTTCGTTCCCCCACAACCAAGTGGAGCCGGGGCCCCGAGACCAACAAATGTCCGCCATCCTCACCAACATGTGGGCTAACTTCATCATCACGGGGTCCCCACAGGGGGGCCGCCTTAGCTCGTCCCTGCCCCCTTGGAGTCCCCTCAGGCCTGGGGAACCTCTCACCTTCTACAGGCTTTCCCTCACCCCTGGGATGGTGACGCAGCCTTTCAGGTACAAGGTGAGCTTTTCTCCCTCACGCGGAAACAAAGTAACTTGAAAAGTGTTTCGGACAAACTTTGTTACAATGGAAGGTCCCTCTTGCATTTTAAACTTGCTTCTGGAAGTTTAACACTAATGTTTCCACTGAAGTTCGTTTGTGGTACTCGAAAGTTTGTTCCAGTGAAATCTGGAGGTGAAGATGAGAAGGCCAATCGCGTCAATTGCGGGCAAATCTATTGAAGAAATAAACGAGATGCCCCACATGTAGACTAGCGCATGTGGCAGCCTTTATTTTGAAATCGAAAAATAACGTCGTGACGTGTGTTTGAGCTCCTTAAGATTTTATTAATGTTCGCTTGTCCAAACAGAGAAATAGATTCGCCCAGAAGATGAGCTTTTGAATTGTACAGGGAAACTTTCATGTCATTAAAAATAAAAAGTGCTACTAAAAGTATTGAATTCAACGTTATTGGCTCCTACATTTCTGAAGTTTCATTATAATTTTAGCAATGTGCAGTATTAGTACGAACAGCTCGCACTTCGTCAACGCAAGAAATATCAAATTAGTGAACTGGAGTGTAGGCACGGGGCTATTGGTTCGCACACGTTGGCAAGTCGCTGGGTAGTATTCCTACAGCTAACACGCGGTTAGGTCGTAGAACGATTAACCGTGTCATTACGGCGGCACTTCTTACTCGGCGATGTATCTGGTTGTTTTATAACACAAATAATAGGCTCCGCAGCTGGCTGAAGAAAAGTCACTAGGCGTCACTGACCATTAAGTAAAAATAGTTCGTGTCTGTGAAATTCATCCTCAGCAACTTTCTTAACATACGCAGGAGCGCAACCTGTGGCAGCAGACGTTGCCTCTGGTGGAATCGATGAGCGACGACCTCGAGGAGACACTCAACTGGCAGATAGCGACCTGGGTGGTGAGTGTGGTGTGTCTGCTGTTGCTGCTGGCCCTCCTACTACTGCTGCTGGGGCTGCTCCTCAGCAGGAGGAAAAAGCAGTACCCAGCAGGCACGGCGACCTTACGCAGTCGACAGCCACGGTCTTCCACTTACGGTACTCCGGGAGAACGCGTTGATTAACACTTTGACTGTGACGTGAGCCATATCTGGTCACTGAAGCAATTTTCATTATGCTGCTGACCAGCCAGTAGCGACAAACTCGGTTTTTAAAAGCGCCCAATCAAACCTAAAGGAAAACATGATCCAGATAATGTTTGGTATTTTCAACATTGCTTACTACAATTGACTTTAAATTTGAATTGAATATTGAACTTCAGTTTTAACTGCCGCAGTCAAAGTGTAAACGAGTCTTAGCGTGCCAAGTCCTGATACAGACTTTCTCTTAAGGGAAGAGTATTTAATGATGTAAATTAGCCGTAGGTTTTTAGCGAGAATTCAAGCTGTTAAATAATTTGTGTATATAGCTAGATTGATGCTTGTAACGATTAGGGAAAATATTCATTCTATATTCGATAATACTAAAAACCGAATTGGTTTTTGCTACACGCAAGTATGAGTGGAAGAGAAAAAGTGCGTTAACATAGAAAATCACGCTTGATGTTTGCGTAGTCTAGTATTTATATGAATACTTAGAATTTGAATGTATATAGTCAAAGTGATGTCCAAGCGTTCCCGAGAATTATTAACTACGATCAATGCAAATTTTCATTATGTACCGTATAATTTTGTGTGGCGTAGACCTTTTCTCTTACTGCGCATTCAAAGAGCTATGTCAGTCGAAGCACCTTACGAATGGGAGTCCTGCTTCAATCGCTGATACCCTGTAGGAGCTGAAGACGCCTTTTGTGTGTTGACAAAGGCGAACCGATATCCATCCATTATTTGGATGGTGGAAGAATTTCGCAGCTCTTCGGAAGGCACTTGGGTTCATTTGTCAAAAGTCGTAATGTACGTCTCCCTCAGGGGGGTACACTTGTGTGTGGCAATTAGCATTACCAGAGAAGAAATGTCAGGTTTCGAGCTGAGCGTTGGGTGAGCCGTCTTTTCGTTGAAATAAAGCAAATTATTCTTTTCCCTAATTGTCATCTTTTCTTGGTTCACTGCTATCCTGTTTTTCAGCATATCAAACTTTCTTCTTTAAGTTAACCTTTTTCACCTCAGCTCTCCTTCTTTACTTACTGTTTCTATACGCAGGGGAGCTTATGCGGGAACACACCTTGTGCGTAAATTCCGCGTTCTCTTAACTCCATACTAAATAGCGCCTATATCATTGCTCTCTTTGGAACTCCTTTGTTGCAGTTAAGGAGGCTTAAACTAGCTTGTCTATTTAACATTGTTTATATTGGTTAGCAAACTGCGATGAGTGTTTCGCTTGTTCATCCTTGGACGCCCAAGCTCGAATGGAAAAGTTTAAAAATATCCTCAAGTTTATTTCAGAACTACAGGTCTACACCACAGCACATGTCGTAATATCTCTTTAATCTATTCACTGCTCGATTCAGGTGCCAGAATTTAGAAAACGGTTTGGCCTCTCTATACCTGATGGATGCATTGAAGCCGTTTCCCTTCGTTGCCTTGTTTTACAACAGATGAGCTGACAACTACAACTTTGTGACAGGGTACTTTGGTTAATCATTTTCGGGCGTTATTGGATTTTCTCATAGATGCTTTGTTAACTACTGTTGTTGTGATATTTACATATTATGAAATGTTTAATCGTTCGTTTTAGATTAAGCGGAAGTGCAATAACTTATGCAGCTCACAAGATTGGTTAGGCGCTCGTGAGGAGACATGAATTCAGATTAATAAGTATGCCTAAAGAATGGGGAATTTGGGATCAACATGTGCTTTCCATATATCGTATGGATACGTACGTGAAAGCTTGAACGTTTCATTTTCTTGGGTTAAATTTTAAAACTTTGTTGTCTTCAAGAACTTGTAGAAAGCATAGGATTTGAGGGAAAAGGAATTGGGAGATGAATTTTGATTGTAAAAAAAAAGATCTTGTAAAGGAGCAATAAAAAGAGTATGGTATCAAATTATTCTACATGAATTCCGCATGCTTTGTTTAACCCTTCACTTTGTTGAGTCAATCAAACCAAGTATAGAAAAAGAATGTCAAACATCATAATAATTAGATAAATCTTATTAAAATATACTGTACAGTTTGTAAACAAAAACCAATGAATTAACATGTAATTAAGCGAATACGTCCATCGAATGAATGTTGTGAAAACGCGTTTCAGTAAAAACCTATTTGAGCTAGCACCCGAATCGTTCTCTGCTGAGATGCTGTCAACTATTTAGTAAAATTTCATTACAAGAAATGAACTATTCCACTCGTAAAGATGACATCTCGTACAAATAATTGAAAACGCTCTACCAGAACACGTGAAAATTTTACAAAAATATTGACGAAATGGAGACGGAGACTTCTTTTTACAAATTAATTTACGACTGCTCGAAAGCTAATATAAACGAGGACCGGTACAGAAAAGAGAAAATGTAATTTTAAACCAACTCTCGGATCAGTTGAGACAAAGATACGGACGTCTGAATACAATAGAGATACAACAACACAATAGCAAACAACAAACAGAGACACTAACGTCTGAATACAATAGATACAACATACAATAACAATCAACAAAGTTCGTGCCCATCATATCACGCACCCAACACTCGCGCCCCGGTACCAGTGGCAGGGAATGTCCATGAAGTGCCCCAGTGTGCGACAAAAAGCACACCCTACCCAGTCAGGTATTTCCTGCCGTAGATCAGAGCTTTCTTCTCGAAAGCAGGCGAGTTGATGGGCGTGTTCGGCTCGTAGAACGGGTTCATTGAGTGCTGCAGGAATCATAAAAAACGTATTAGACACCAAATGTTCCAGGGAACATGAAATTAACTTATAAGCAGTACATGAATTGAATGAACTGTTACTAGACATGAACTGTTGCGCTTATAAAAATGACATCTTGTACAAATAACCAAAAGCGCTCTACTAGACCACGTGAAAATTCTAAAAAAATGTTGACGAAATAGAGACTGCTTCTTTTTACATATTAATTTATGAGTGCTTGAAAGCTAATATCATACGAGGACGAATACAGAAAAAAGAAAATGTAATTTCTAATATTGTTTGAGGGTACATGAAATGAATTTATAAGGCGCACATGAAATGTATTTGTAAGCCGTACTAGTTCTACCAAAAAATAATTAACACGACAGTTCAGGGCAACACTAACCAATGTAATGTCTATTTCAGGAAACACAGAGAAAAATAATAATTTCAGTAGAGGTGGAAACACTGGCCATATGATGCTCGTACTGCACGGTGTGTCGCATTTACCTTTCCACGATGAAATTTGCTGCTTAGTGCAAAAATCATTGAACATAGGCAAATGTTACTATTGTTTTTTATTTTGATTGACTTATCCCTAAAGAGAACAGGTAAAATTCATTTTTTTGGTCGCAGACGGTATGCGTAAATGAGAGCAGTAAAGGACTCGCATCCGCGAATTAATTTTTATTTTTATCAACACCCTACAATGTTATTACTTATTTAGATGAAGCAAATTTGCTAGCAATTCCCCGAAAAAAACTGAACGAGTGCAGCTACAAACCGCAAAGTAAACGTTGAAAAAAAAAAGAAATAACAGAACACTTGAGGCATGCTGAAGTGAAATACGCTCAGTTTAATCGCAGCGTGGTCACTACGCGTGTTGCAGAGCAGAGACAGTGTGATAAACTCTGTGAGGAACCTCTTTCATCATGCTCCTTGATGCTGAATTCAGACGTCCCTTTACTACTGAATAAATAGAAATTCATCATGAGCAATCCATGGAAAATAACTCAACACGTTAAGTGCGGTGTGACCCACCGGTGGCCACTGACTCAATTTTTATAAATACTAAATGAAAGCTAAATAAAGGCACGATCCAGTTAATGTTGGCTCTTTTTCAAATTTCTTACTACAATTGGCTCTAAATTTGAGTTAGATATTGAACTTCAGTTTAATCCGCCGTCCTTAACGTGTTTAAAGAAACTACCACATGGCAATGTTGGTACAAAATTCTGACCCTTCTCATTCTACAAGCACACAAATAGCAGGCAACCCAGTAGCGCAGCCAGGCTAGGGGGGCCATGGCCCCCCCGAAATGTTGAGCTGAGGGTCAGGTTTATCCCCGTTTAAAGTAAAAGAATAATAAGATTGCTGAAAATTAATCTCAGCCCCCCTATCCCCCACCGAAATTTTCGTCTGGCTGCGCCACTGCAGGCAACACGATGGCAGACCGGACACTCACCTTGATGTAGGTCTCGTACATCTCAACGAAGAATTTGTGAATACCGTCTTCGTTCTTGACGTCGTGCAGGCACACCATGCGGATGCGGCCAGCGGTCACAAATGCCGACACGTACCTGGTAACACCACACTCGTCACAGGAAATGCTCTATCCTTTTATTTTGTAGCCCATATCAAAACTGTTTGTTTTCTAAAGCGTCTATTATAATCGTCTTGAATGATGGTCTTTTTCCTCATCGTTTTCACAAGTAGCTATTTTTACAGCATATATTATTATCGTCAGGAACAAAAATAAAAGTAATCTTCTTGACTCATCATTTGACGAAAAAAAGATGCCTGAATTTGAAAATGGCGTACGATTTGTTGCACCAGTCTTGCCAGAACACTCATAAGCGCTCTCGTTCGCTTGATCTAAGTGTAATATCTGTAAGGCCGCCGTCACACGGAGATCAAATGGTAACGTTTCGTCATAATTGTCAAGAGTCAGTCAGGTACTATTTCAGGTTCTGAAATCATGGTATGACCAAATCGGTGCCAAACTAAGGCTAAAATCTGACGATTTCGCAGTGCTGGACAGACCGAGTGGTACCGCTGACTGTCTGAGACGAAACGTTACCATTTGGTCTCCGTGTGACGGCGGCCTAAGTTTGATTTTGGTTTTCTACGTCATGGATGCTTCTTTACGTAGCCATCTCAAGGCGGGTATGTGAGGCCAGTCACTCACCACTCATTGAACTTGTCCACGATTTTGAGATACATGTTCGTGCTCGTCCACATGCTCTCGTCGAGCAGGTCGAGCGCAGCGTGAGCGATAAACTGGTTCAGGTGCCGGTGCTCTTCCTTCTGCAGGTCGTGACAAACGTGTACGAACAATTGAAATCCTATGTACAAATCTTCAACAAACATTTTACCATCACTATGCATGAAAGGACGAGGATGACCAATTACCCATATACAAATCTTCAAACAATATGCCAAAAATTTAGGTTTATATCGCTCCTGTTCATCATAACAAATCCTTAACCATCATTATACGTAAAGAGACAGAGTAAAATTAACCAATTCAACACAGTTTATTTTTTATAACGTGAAGTACAAAATTAAAGAATTTAATCAAAAACAAAGACTAAGAAACTGTGGAAATGAACTCTTCGATACGACATGTCAGGTTTTACTTATTATTTACCAATAATCGTCCACGCGAATATTTATGAATTTGCAATTAATCCTTAGATCAAAAAATCCCTTTCAAAATAGACATTCGTTTCACAACACAAAGCGTTCGTCTCACTGGCATCAGCTTCACAGAAGTCGCCTCTGAGCCGACACCTGGACGACAGGGTTGCGTGGCGAGATGAGATTAGATGTTAGTTTAACCCTCCCTATCCGCAACGACGGCGATCCAAAGAGAGGAAGGCACCATTTAGTATGAAGATAAGAGAACGCGGAATCTATGCACAAGGTGCATGGAAACAGTAACTTGAGAAAGAAGTTCATGAAACAAGATCAAAGTTAAACAAGAAAGCAGTAGGTGCTGAAAAACAGGACAACAGTGAACTGAAAAATAATGGTCTTTAACATAAAATTTTTTTTTTTTCAACAAAAAAAAGCCTACCTAACTCTCAGTTAAGGACCTCACATTTCCCCCATGGGAGTGCTAATTCCCATAGATGGAATAGTTGTATCCCCCTGAGGGGACTGAACAGCATCACTGCCGAAAGAAACAATTATGGAGTTCATGGCTAGTCATTACATGGACTCCAATTGAGTTGGAGTTCACAGTTCATGGCAGACGATTTAACGATAGTCATTACATCGAGTCTTACTTTCGGTTCTTTGTTGGTCGGCGAGAACTCCATTTCGAAGAGAGGATTATCCAGATGGCCGACTATCGCAAAGTAGTAGTTTCCAGTCATGTTCCTCTCTGTAGTCTCCGATTTTCACACGAACAAAAACGAAGATGATCTGAAAAAGATTTCAATATGTAAAACATTGATCATGAGCAAGCAATATTTCAATATTACAGAAATGCCGTCACAGCTTCTTCTGAACCTGCTACAGATGACGCAGCCCAGTGACTGCAACGATTCTACGAACGCTAACATCGAGAGTAGTATAGACATGATTGCTAGCTACCTTCTCAGTTATATAAGCCCAGAAATCATCACTACTTTGCAGCATAGCGAATATCCCACAAACATAAAAATCATCTCGAAATATGATCAAATCTCAAGAGTTTTCAGGTCCCTTGAATGTTGGCTTCTTCAGCTCACCTCGGCGGTGGGAAAAAATTCGTCGTGAGTGCAGAAATATGAATTTGCCACAGTTGTGACAATGAAGACCCGTGGCAAAAATACAGTCGAGCAGAACAGGAAATAGCAGGAACTACACAAGCGCCACGAGATCAGATTAGACGTTACTTCAAACCCTCATTACCTCGACAAAGGCGTTTCAAAGAGAGGAATGAGGAATGCATCATTTAGTTTGGAGTTAAAAGAACGCGAAATCTATGCACAAACAGTAAGTTGAGAAAGAAGATTATGAAACAAAATAAAAGTTGAAGAACGAAGTCTTAGGGGTTGAAAAACAAGATAGCAGTGAACCGAAAAAGATAGTCTGTAACAAAACAAAAAACCTATTCTATTTCAACAAAAGAAAGGCCTACCTAACTCTCAGCTAGGGACCTCACAGCAAGTGTCACGATAATTCACTTAACATCATAGCCATAGTAAAGAAAGAAAGTCCTTTAGTATTGAAATTTTGTGGAGTTAATGTTTACCCGCATACCACAAAGCATTTGCTGTAAAAATGACCAGCACATATTGCTGTCCATTCCTAATCAAGATGAATACACTAAACGCTAGAATATAGACAGAAATTGCCATACGGTACGTGATACTCTAGTAAATTTTGTTATTAAAGTAATTTCGTAGAAGCGTGACCTGCTTCTTCGCTTCTTCTGAAGTCCACCACGTTAGGCGATGCATCATAACACAACCTTGGAGCAGGAACATGCTTTTCCCGAAGATACCTTTTTGAAAAATGTGGTATATCATGAACCACGAGTTATATTTCCAATGGGGCGATTCTTCGAGAATCCTATTCATAGAATAATAAGAACCAGAGTAAAAACGAACATTACATTTATTGCAAACGTTTCGGAACCACGGGTTATGTTGCACGCAAATAAATCAAGCCGGAGAAGAGAATTTAGTTATAAACATTCGAGTGGGATTTACTTAGCTTAATTAGAAGATTTTAAGGCTTCAAGTTAACTGAATTCGGTGAGCAAAATAGACTCGTTGCGTGTGACGGTGTAGAGTTCAATTGTTTACTTGTCCCTCAGTACACAACGCAAAGCAAGGGTAGTAAAAACAACTTCACAGCAGCAGCACCGCCCTACATCATCACGACACAAATGCACGCCTTGGCACCACAGCCGCGGTTCAAGCAAACCTTCAAACGGAAACACCTTGAACGCAAGCAGGTGTGCTATGACAACGAGGTGTGATTATTGTATCTCTGGGTATTTGGAATAAAAGGCCATTTTTCGAACTTTATATTTAATTTATTCGTTCAAAACATAAACATTTGTTCATGAGGCACTTGCAAGGACAGAATATACAGACAGGACTGAGGGGACACCCTCAGAGCACAGTTACAGTGTCTTAGGCGTGCTGGCAGAAAATGCGCCAAAATGGAAACTCTTCTGCCAACACATGCGACTAGTCTTTGATAATTGTCTATGAGAATGTTGGTGGGTAAATACCACGGTAGAGGAAACAAGGTAGAGTCATCAATTTCAATGGGAAAAAATACTCTTGTTCGGCTAGCCAATAGAAAGGCTTTACTTGAAACAAACTTTATAACGTCACCAAAACGCCATTTCGTTAGGCCAATAGTGGAGCCCGATTTGGGGGTAGCAATGCTACCAGATGCAACATGAGAGCTGCTATTGGTTCGTTGTCGTGACGTCAGCAAAACCATTCCGTCAACGAAAAAAAAACTGGCTTGAACCTACCTTGTTTCCTCTACCGTGGTAAAGACATAGGGGAAATAGGGTCAACGATTTCTTCGCGAGTAACCAACCCAACGAATAGGTGGTAGTTAGACTCTAGGTATGTAAGAAAGAAACATTACACTAAACATTCAACTACGACTAAAGCCTCAGTGACTATATTAACAGAAACGATCGATGTCTTCGGTGACTCGCGCCAGCTCCCGTCTCACTAGACTAACTTGACACAAAAACAAACGAGCGCTGAGTCTCCAACCTATAAACCAAGACCACATCATCATATAAAAACAAACTAAAACGTGAACTTGGTAAGCGTCCTTTGCAAATAAATACCTCCCCTAGTCTCCAAAAAATGACCAACAACGCGAAATGTAAAATTAAATGCAAGCTAACATAGTAACGTAAATAAAAAGAATCACAACCAACACTAATCACTGATGATTTTCTTAAAGCTTTGCAGTGACAGATTACCATGATGATGATGACAATCTGGGTATGACCACGTCTCCACTCAGCTAAAGTTGCTACGGCACAACGTGGTTGAGTCTTCGTCGCAAAAATGAGGTAATGAAAAAAAAATAACGAACCACTCGCGCTAACGATTACTCATCACCAGCCTTCTTACCCAAGAAACACAAAAGAGGAAAGATTAGATTAAATGTTAGTTCAAGCCCGTCTAACTGCAACAAAAACGCTCCAAAGAGAGGAAGGAGGAAAGCATCATTTAGTATGGAGATACGGGAACGCGAAATCTATGCAGAAGGGGCACAGAAACAGCAAGTTAAGAAAGAAGTTCATGAAACAAGATAGAAGGTTGGAGAAGAAGTAATAGGAACTGAAAGACAGCACAGCAAGGGACAGCAAAAAAGAAAGACTGCAAAATAACAATAAATATTTATTTCAACAAAAAGAAGGCCTACCTAACTCTCAGCTCGGGCTCTCACACATTTTCTCCCTGGGAGCGCTAATTCCCATAGATACAATGGTTGTATCTCTCTCTGAGGGAAATGGGGGAAAAAACGGGGTGCAAACACCTGCAGCCCCCATAAGAAGCATGGTCAGTACCAGGTAGCTGAGTGTGTACCGAGCCAAGTTTATGCCATGCGTTATTCCCACTACAGCACAACTGAGATTGATTGATTATAAGAAAGTTTTAGCCTCCCTTTACCCCAACAAAGATGTTCAAAGAGAGGATGGAGGAAGGTACCATTTAGTATGGAGTTGAGGGAACGCGAAATCTATGCAGAAAGTACAGAGAAACAGGAAGTTAGAAGGAAGTTCATGAAACAAGATAAAAGTTGAAGATAAGTGCTAGGCGCTAAAAAACAGGACAGCAGTGAACCAAAAAAAGATGGTCCATAACAAAGCAAAAAACCTATTCTATTCCAACAAAAAGAACGCCTACCTAACCTTTAACTCCGGAATTCACGTAATTCCCCTGGGAGTACTAATTTTCAAAAATACAATAGTTGTATCCCCCTGAGGGGCAGCACAACTGAGTGGTAAATGCCTACCAGGAAAAAGGGCTGACATGTAGAGGAAAGTTTGTATACGGAAGCTGTCTCTAAATAGTCGTACATAAACACGTTTTTAGAACGTTACGACTTTTATAAACATGCTTTCAAGACAATGATTTTCCACACATGAAGTGTTATTTGCAACACGGGCAAAGTATGTACTCTCAAAATTATGGCTGGAAAGTTAGAAAAAGGATCTCTTATTCATACTTGGGAGAAACACTTATCCTAAACCCTCCTTAGTAACATTCATAAATTTTTTGTAGCTGACAACTATTAAAAGTTAATATTTTAGATCAAGTTGTAAAAGCTACATTCATCCGCAAACATTTTGGCACTTGAGAAATTTGTCACACTCGTCAATCTATAGT
>JACJUY010011557.1:0-22397 GCA_014220935.1 Platorchestia sp. MABIK
AACTAGCAGTGCCCGGAAGTCGAACAAGGACTTTCCGGTAGTTGTAAAGCGTGGCAGAGGCAAGGCAATATAAAGGACTTCGCCGGCCAGCTTCCGGCGGTTGCGGTCTAGGCATTTTGGACCCATCCGAACCCCAGGGCAATAAAGACGTCCGGTGGCGCCTGCCATGCAAGGCTCACACCGAGATATAACAAATCCATACAACGTTTCGAAGTCCTGCTCCATCCTCAGTAAATACAGTCTGAAAAAACGTGTAAAGACAAAAGTTCGTCAGACATGTTAAAAAAGAAAATTGATTGAAAACTCATGAAAAAACTTCCAGCGGATAAGAACAATTCAACCTGTTTAAAACGGGTTTTTCTTCGGCTATAGACAATGATTCCAAAATTCTTAGTTCCAAATCATTAAAAGCATTGCACAATATTTAAAATTAGTCTTCAGCGACTGCAGCACCACACTGGAGTCGCACAGACGAATGAGACGGTTGCGCAAGAGGCCTCCCAGACCCCAGTACGATGACTAACTCCACGATGCTGGGCAGTCCTTACATAAAACGGCAAAGTCGTCATACCTACATAGCCTGATGTACACTGTACACAACTAAATTTGTAAACTAAGGACGCCCTCATTCGCTTCAGAAGTACATCTTTATACAAAAAAATGAGCCTATTTTAAATGAATTGACAGAAATTAGGCACAATAATTATTCTACGTCAAGAAAATAGCGATTGAAAAGCAATTCCAAATCTCTAGACATCTTATCAAACAATTGGCCAAAGAAAGGAAAACTGCACTACAAACATTGTATACAGGGTCGACATTGTCACTTGCTTTTGAATGCTTTTTTGCCAAAAACTTCTCAACATTAGTGTAGATTATGGAAGAAGGAAACCCGTTGTTGCGGAAAAAAGAGTGCAGGAAATTGAATTCATTGTGAAGGTTGTTAGAACTGGAGTAAATACTGTAAGGTCTGTTTACAAGTGTCCTTATCGCATTCACTTTGAACCTGAAGCTACACAAGCTAAAAAAACTCAAGCCCAAACCTGTGAACGAAGGTTTGCGATATACAGAGGTGATGAAAGTCTTACCGGTTCTTGCAACATTTGCATCTAAAAAGGGAATACAATCATGATCTTCGGTTTTGACAGTAAATTTTATGGAATGTTTAGAATTCAAATAGTCGAGAAATAATGTAACGAAGCTAGGATCTCTAAACAATACAAAAGTGTCGTCAATGTATCACGATAAAAAGTGGGCTTGAAATCCAGAGCACAATCATTAAGCCACTTTGTCTCCCAGTGGCACATAAACATATTTGAAAAAGTGGGCCCCAATGGGAGACCCAATCCAAGACCCTCTACTTGCTTATACAGTTTATTAGCAAAAAAGAAAACTGAATTCATAACAGACAATTCAAGCAAGGTTTTGAATTGATTTTGGGTGAAACCAGAAATTACATCAGCTGGAGTAGCGAAAAGAGTCTATAATTTGGTATAGCGTTTATGCAAGGCTAGGATTGAATTTGATTCTGAATATTTCTTATTCTAACTCCGCCCTCGCATCGCAGAAAACACCTGAGGTACGCACTTGAGTAGGCTAAGGTTTCAATTGTGCCATGTGGGCTCAACATGCGCGTATTAAAAACACCATGATAGTAAAAGATTTTTGATTGGATTGCAAGGCATCGAGACACGGTAACGAGCGGCCTTGTCAAAGCATGCATCGCTGCTCCTCCGATCAGTACAATTAATCAGCGGAGGGAGAATTGCGATTACGGAATTACCCACTATTAACAATAATAACATTTTTTCTGCCGCTTTCCTTTGTCTAATTAAGCTGAACGAAGGAAAAAATTATTCCTACACCGATTAGGAAGTTAACACAAAATTTCGAGATTATTTAATCGTGCGTTGATTTTTTTTCTTCATTTTTGGATCTATTTCGCTTCCAATTCTTTTTAATAAAAATTTTCTCCAAAAAATATGTACTGTGCTCCTAATTAACAAACTATGCGTATTCATAATGCTCCAATGACGGGACATACCTTGTACTGTCTTTTTGAATTTTTTCATTGAGCGTTTCTTTTCAGGGATGTTATAAGACTGTTGTTTGACTAAATCTATCATTGTGAAAATAATGGTTCATTTATTTTTTCATAACTTGACTCAAAATTAAGTAAAAAATGCGAGCAATTAATTCTTTCGATGGACTAAAACCATTGGATGTTAGTGGATGTACGAAAAATGTAACACTTTCTGTTCCTTCTAGCCTAAAACAATGAATTAGAAAACTATATTCTCAAGTGGAATAACATAAAATTTGAGAAGCAAATTGTTAGTAAATGTTTTAGTCACCTGTGTAAAATTTGTTTTCTGAATATATCTAATTTACATTGGAGACGTGACTCACATAAACGTCAAATTTTTATATGAATACTCATGATGTGGTGAATGAACGACACTCTGCGTCATTAAGTGGCAATGATAATCTTTTTCTAGGATATTATTTTGGCGAAGATTTTATTCGAAGCATTCACGCAAATTCCCACAGAGTGCAAGTGATCATGTTTCGTGAGCTCTTAATGCTTTGGAAGCTCAAGGTCGAGGTGCGTCAATTATAAAATTATTTGTTATTGAAATTTATGGTCAGTATTAGCCAAAAAGTTCACTTCAACAATGAACCAAAGATGGCCTTTATCAAAATGTATGTATATTTAATCACCTCTCTTATAAATTATTACAGCAGAGAATGATCCAAATAAATCGCAGGAAAGTTTAAACTTGCGTCCCATTTCTATTTGTGGGAAGTAGCACAATAAAAGTTTCCTAGAGGCCCAACAAGAAATTATCTAAAGTATTCCATCTGCAAACATATTCCTTCATAACTTCTCTCGTGGCTGACGATAGTTACTATCTGGCAGAAGTTAGCGCTCGCCTCACCGCCCCTTGAAAGTTGGCAAGTACTTTTTCTTAACGAGCAGATCTAGCGTGCCTTGATACTGAGTGCTATGATGTAACATCTGGGACCTAATTCTGTCACAGTTTACATTCTCACAGTTTACAATGATCGTGTACTAGAAATACCCGCAACGAAATTTTTTCCGTAATGATTGTTTAAGAAGGTTATCGCAAAAATTAGCCACAAATAATTTTTTGTCTGATGGGCAAATGAGCTGATTATGCCAGAATGGTAGTTTTTTCTAGAGTGCACTTTTATACTCATACAAGTACAGCATATCACAACTATCTGCAGCGATGTCTATCGAGTATGGTTAAAACAGCTCAACTGAGTGCACGCGAAAGGTGTTTAGAAATAGAGAATTGTTGCCAAGGAAATAAAATGGCCTAGGCAATAATAGCCTAAATTTTATTTCCAATAAAAAGCCATAAATATCATTCTTAGAGCTAAGTATTACAGGCTGTTATACAGAAACCTAAACTTTTTAGAAAAATTTAACGAGAATAGTAGCCAAATTACAGAAACAAACATTCAATTTACTACACATTCCATGAACTGGATGTGTTCAGCTCAATCCTATCATTTATGAACGATAAAAAAGTTTCCAGGCTAGGAACGCCTGCTTTCGAGATATTATAAACATTGTTAGAGCATACATACAAAACCCAAATGCATACTGAGTATGAATATAAATTTCCATAATACACCTAAAAATATTGAAACGTATTCGATGAAACCAACTTCAATTATTGCGCCTAACTAACATCAAATCATCATTCATACCATTTTAGAATTGATGTCATTTACTGTTGTTACTAACCAGTCTCCCATGATAGACTCTGACTGCCAAACTCACTACTGTAACGTAAACCTTCGTTTAATTGTACTGCTAATGAAGATATGTGCGAGTCAAGCGTTCACTTGAACTAAATTTAGTATGTTTTAAGTTTGAGATAAGTTAGTACACTTTTGAATGTCAGATATGTGTGTCGCAACAAGTGTTACTTCTTGCAAGATACTATTTATCACAGGTTCCATGTATCATGTGGATTTGTACTAGTTTCAGAAAAAAACAAGAGCCATAAGCACGGTGCTTACTGTCAATCAAGACACAGTGCGCTTCAGGAAATGGAATGAAGCCATAGTAACTCCGAGCTGCCTATGGGAGGCTGCACCACAGGTGTCCTGAATGCCCTTACACATGAAACTCATGTAGAAATTGGATGAGAATCTTTGAAAGTCCTGGCCAAAGAAATCCGGGCTCTGGTGGTAGAAATACGGGGTTGGAGTGGCTGGAGCGAAAAAGGCTCTAAACCAAGGTGGTCTTATTCCGATGGGGCTATAACCACCGAAAGATCTATAAATTGAGGGCAAAATAAAGCAGATTGATGGCCCTTAGTTCAATGAATATCCCAGAGTGTAATGTGGTCAACTCTTATGCTCATACATTGTAAGAAACATACATTCCAAACCGAGCTTTTCAACAAGGACTCGTTCCGGCGTCGTGGAAAACAATACATCAATCCGTGTGCATCAGGTTTAGATCGAATGTGAGTGAACATTCCTCACGTGTACTTTGGGGTCGAGTTAGCGAAAGTTTTGAGTGAATTTTAAGAAAAACATTGCGAAGTTTTAAAAATTAAACCACATTCATGTTCACCGGAGTTATGCTACTTTGACCTATAAATATAACGCTTGAAAGAGGTTAGCAACAGTTGAACCTTCAGGACAGGTGTAAGCAATCTCACAACTACTACAGTATCACCCGCTATTTGCGGGGGTTACGTTCCTTCCCCTCCCACAAACTCCGAAAATCTACGATTGTTAATGCTGTTTCAAAAAGTCTACATTTCTATGATATTATAAAGATTCTGCCCAAATTCTGCTAAAATATTCTGCCCAAACACATTCTGAAGACAGTCTAACTTAGTAATATGTACAATAATAATAATGTAATAATCATCTCTTTTGTAATTTTTTATTTGAAACTTAAAGAAGAAAAAAATTCCGAAAAAATTTATCATCTTTACTTAGAAAACGTTTCGGAGTCCTGCTCCATCATCAGTTCAAAAAAAAAAAAGAATTACTTCTGAAATAAAAGATCGAAGTACAATGAATTGTAGGTACTAAAATTGTATCATGAAAGTAAAAGTACAGAGTATGACACGAACAAAAACAAAGAATAAAATACAGATGCATAAAAAAAAACATGTAACAAATAAGTATGAAATGAAATACGGCTGGTACTGACGGGGATCTACCTATTCACTATTTGCAATGGGTGCGAACTGTCCATATTGTTCAAATCCGGGGTTCGTTTGATGATTTCCAAGGATTCTAAAATTCTGAGGTCATAAGGGGTTGAAGCCGAGTCTAAAATTTTGAAATCGGCAGGAGATATAGGGACATTGCATTTTTCGGCATGATTCCGCACTGCAGAATGCGATGGGTGTGCTAGTTGGTTACCAGCACGAAAGCTTCTACCTCTATGCTCTGCCACTCTAATATAAAAATTTCGTGACGTCATACCGACGTACGAGGATGTGCACTGCACACAACTATATGAGTACACCAAAGAGGCTCGCATATCAGTGGGAAGCATGTCTTTGTACCGAAAAAAAGAAGCAATTTTGAAATTATTAACCTGAGTGACATGTAAAGTAAAATTATGGAAATATTTCGCACGCAGTAATTTCAATTCATGAGACAGCTTATCGGACAGTGCCCCAAAATACGGAAATGAACAGTACAAACGGTCTTTACTGCTAACTTCGGCAGCTTGTGACTTGTATTGCTTTGACAAAAACTTTTTGATTTGCGAATTAATAAGACCCAGCGGAAACCCATTAGCTGTTAAATATGATCGTAAGAATTCAAATTCACAATGCACGTATTTGAAAGTTGAACATGCTTTGTAACCCCTGTTAATTAAAGTTTGGAGACAATTAATTTTAAAGTTTATCGAACAAAAACTGAAAAAACTAGAGCCCAATCCAGTAAAAGTGGGCTTGCGATACACAGACGTCTGAAACTGATCCTTATCCTTAGTCACGAGACAGTCTAAAAAGGCCAATGTGTCATTCTTTTCCACCTCCACTGTAAATATAATTGATTTATGCTTAAGATTAAGGTAGTTCAAAAACTGATCGACATGTGATGAATGGCTAAAAAGAACAAAGGTATCGTCCATGTACCGATTGTAGAAAACAAGCTTAAAGTCAGAAGGACATTCATTTAACCATTTAGTTTCATGAAAACACATAAATATATTGGCGAGTGATGGGGCTAAAGGAAGTCCCATAGCAAGGCCGTCTATTTGTTTGTAAAATTTCCCTGCATAAATAAAGAAAGAGTGCATCACTGATAGTTCTAGTAAATTTTTTAACACTTTACTAGTTAGGCCCATAAATTTCGACTTGCCCTCCCAAAATACCTGTTTCAGACAAATATCAATAGCTTCTCGAAGGGGGATATTAGTATAAAGCGATTCTACATCAAATGAAGCCATAGTCAAATTTTTACCGATAGGAAAATTTCTAATATTTTCACTGAATTTGAAAGCATTGTCGACTGTGTACTCATTTTTTATTAAATGAGCAAGGACTGGGACAAGAAGTTTACCCAGTTGGTAACTGGGAGTATTGTAAGCAGCTACAATCGGCCTGAATTAAAATTTTGAAGCGAAATCGGACTTATGTATTTTTGGTAAACCGTACAGCACAGCTGGGGAAGAGCCTGATACATGCAAGTTAAAAATATTTTTCGAATCTGAGCTTGTCGATTCTTTCAGACCACGTAAGAAATTATTTATTTTATCTTCAACTTTCAATACTTTTTCATTTATGGACTCTGTAATCTCAATATATTTTGAAGCATCAGATATTAAATTGAGCATGCTTTCATGGTACCTTTGACGATCAATTAAAACTACACCGTTACTCTGATCGGGTTTGCAAATTATCAACTGTTTGTTAGCTGCAAGGGACGACATTTCCCTCTTAAAATCTTAAAAACACTTCCCTCTTAAAATCCCTTGCAGCTAACAAACATTTGAAAATTTGCAAACCCGATAAGGGTAACGGTGTAGTTTTAATCGATCGTCAAAGGTACCATTAACGCATCCTCAATTTAATATCTGATACTTCAAAATTTATTGTGCTTGAATAACAAAATGTCACCATTCATACCAAGTAACTTTGGCGTTCCCCAAAGTTCAATCCTCTACCCGCTCCTATATTATCTATTTTATCAATGGTTTCCCCACATTGCCGGCAAACATAAAAATCTCCATGTGTGCTGATATACAAATTGCCATAGCAAGTTCGACAGCAGATTTGAAAGAAACACAAGTCAACTCTGAAAACCTTGTGAGAAACCTAAAATTGTGGTATGACCATAATGCCCTCAAACTTAACGCAAATAAAATGCCATGCATTATTTTTGGATCACAAAATGTGATCAAAAACTCACTAAAATTTACGCTAACATTTGGACACGTTAAAATTTAACCAGAAAATGAGGTAAAAAAATCTTGGTGTTTGGTTCGACAAAAATATGACTTTCAAATCACATGTAAAAATAATGTGCTACAAAATTAGCGGAACCTTAATGTTCTTTCATCGCATTAAGAACAAATTTGACGAAAAATCTAGGTTATTGGTGGTTCAGTCTTTAGTTTTATCGCGTTTGGATTACTGCAGTCTAGTCTTGGGAGATTTATCTCAATTTCTTCAAAAAGAGTTGCAAAAATGTATGAACTTCGCAACCAAAGTGGTAAGCAAAGGTAATTTCAAGAAACGTGATCTTGCCACCTCTCTTTTAAGATAACTCGGCTGGACCCCAATACCAGACAGATTTAGGATTCAAAAAGCTCGACGAGTGTTCTCATCTCTGCACCTCCCTCAGAGTAATGTAGATGTGGTAAAAAAATTAAATCCTATATTTCAAACAAAAAACCAAATCGGAGGAATGATGTCTTTGTTAGTTACCGTTCATCTGACATAGGGCAAAATGTTCTCTCAGTTTTTGTTGCTCCTTTGGGGAATGAGCTACCACACCATATAAAGAACTCCAAAACTGTAACAGAATTTAGAGTAAATGTGTCACGACATTCATTATCTGTCACAGTTAAAAACAGACTGTAACACTTCGGTATGAATTTCGCCCTAAAACGACTGCCTAAAATATACTTATTGCTACTTTGAGGTCAGTATTTCAAACTCTGCGCAGGGGAATGTGTGTTTTCTTTCTTATTCTCTCGTTCTCTTCGCACAGTTAGCACTGAACTTCAAATCAGAAATAACTTTAAATTTCAGCAAATAAAATAAGTACACTGGCCCACTGTTCCACCTACGTCTATGTGCCAAAATTTCGTAGATATTTGCTACTCATAAGTGATATCCGGCTATTACAGAATCTCCATTTTCTCCCATGTACCTATGTACGTATGATGTTGAAGTGAAAACCGAGTGGATGTGAAACCCGATATGTTTTTTGTTGTTGTTCCTAGACTGTAACTTGATTTCTCTTAAAACTGTGTTTGAAAATTAGAATCTAGTTCATTTTTAAGTGTTTTAAAGTATTTTTTTTGCTTCGCCTAATTTTTTTCTGGTAATTTTTTACAATTATACTAAGCTCGACTGTCATTTTCGATGTAGCTGGAGTAAGACTGTTTTTTATGTTCATTATTTTTTATCTTCATTTTCAAAACGCAAATATGAGAATGCGTGTGCATGTGTATGTGTGTATACATGTACGAGAACATGTATACGCGAGCATACATGTATATACTGTAACATATATGTGTGTATGTGTAAGTCTACATACATATATATATGTTTTTATCTCTATTTTTGCGTACAAACAAAACCTCAAGGTCCATTACATTTCACTTAATGCTTTGCGACCAGTTAACACTGAATCGTATTTCAGAAATAACTCGATAGTCCAGTAAATAGATGTATTTTATTTGCTAAATGGTTCAAAATTAAATCTATCACTACCCCAGAGGGCGTTTCTGTGAATAGAAAAATTGAAAAATTTAAACAGACAAATGAAATAAAGCACAATTTGAGTATGTGACCTGTGAAAAAACTGTCTTTCTGTCTGTGGGTTGAATTTACCAGCTATGAATTTCATATTGCGTGTATGTTTGTTTATGACAAAAACGAAGCATGGCACTGACGCAGGGATAGGAAAAGAGTCAAAACTTAAGGTTAATTTATTTCATTGAATGAATAAATGACTGGTTTTCCATCCCGCGAATGGGCTGGAAGACGGGAGAGCTGGGACACCAGCACGCCCATAGCGCCCCTCCAGCACCGTGCCACGATCACTGTCGCGGGAGAACAAATATTTAGGAATAAGAAAATAGAGTCGATAACGACTGCTCATAAATTTGTGAATTAAAATATTAGTTGAATATAAATTAAGGTCACGCCGCAAGATTTGACGGTCAGAAAGACCACGTAAGTAATTGAAGAATAGCGACGTGAGAATTACGTATTGGGTGAAAGCCTAGTCTTGCAGAAAATATTGCAGGGCTAGAGAGTTCAGCTTAAGTAGGTATTAATTAATTGCTAGGATTAGCTGTAATGAGACTAATTGAAGTCGCGGTAAATATGCTAAATCCTATATTAATTATAGTAATTAAATATAATGACATGACTTCTGTACTCTAAACCTAGAACACGAAATGTAATAATTCGAAATTTGCTGTAACAATTGCCGTATTAATGTAAAACAAGAATTGCATTGGTTTATGGCAACGTTACAAAAGATTTAATCTCCCATTTTATTTAAGGTAAGTAAGGCAGGTTCTTTGGAACTGCTACTGACGTCACTACTTAAAAATGTGGCGCTAACCATTACGGTGACTCACATCAGTTAAGCAGCCGAACTCGAGTGGCGAAGCAGAAGCGAAGCGCAGGGAGGCAGAAGGTCGGCAGAAAAGGCTAGCCGATCATGGCATCGTCAGAGCCCTCTCGATGTAGAAGCAATGAAGAGCTGAAGACAGAGGCCACGACACCGGCCACACTCAGGAGTAAATCAGATGCTACAGGCTCAATTAATGAAGAGAAGTACAACATGTCAGTGCGGTGGAAGGCTGGTAGGCAACGACGCTGATGCTATGGCAAAGACTGCAGAGGTTGCTTATTCTTTGGTGTATGCGAGAAGAAAACTTTATCATACAGTACACCGAATGGTTGCGCCTTTCAATTAAATTAATTTTTAGTGACGTTTTAATTTAATTTTTATGGGAGTTATTTACGTCAAAAAATGTTTGCCAAAAAGAATTCGAAGAAAAGCTTCAGTTTTTCTACAGTTTACGTGTATCTACACGTGCGTGTTGCGCTGTGCGATGTTTTTTATAAGTTACTTTTCGACTAACCTAGCCTTTCTCACTACTTAAAAATCACTTACGACGGTGTTTCAATCTGCTTCGGTTAAAACGTATTTTGTCTTTTCTCAATTCTAATAATTAACAAAAAAACAAAAATTTACAAAAAGAAACCTATACTGAATGACACCCAAAGTGCTTTCCCGCTTTATGTTGCCAACACATCATTCAGCTACTCGGTTTTCCTCTTATATTATTTCACCGTTATTAGTGTTCTTTCAAAGTTTAAATCTTTATAGATTCTTCTTTAGTGTATTAATATTTTCCTCTTTTGGTTTCGTTTTACAGAGATTTTTCGCTGAAGATGGACAGTTAGTCCGAAACGTTCAGTTTTATTCGAAAAAGCCATGTTTTTCTGCAATTATTCCTGCGCTAGAAACTTTTCGCCAATATCCTTGGGTAATATCGTTGCATCAAACAGCTTTTGAGTGTTCAACGAGTTTCATATTTCGAATATTTCTACCAGATTCAATGCCTCTAATGGATGCCTTCTGGTGATTGTTGGCATTTCCTGATGAAGTGAGAGTTTTAGCTCACCTGAGAGCCTCACGCGTATGGGGAGTGAAATGAGAAACTTCAAAAGCTCTGCACTTCATCGTTCGAGGAAAAATATTCAAACTGACTTTTAATTCAGAGCTATCGAGAATTTTCTACAATTGCCCGTGTTGTAATTTTTTTACAGAACGAGTTCTCTAGCAATTGCAAAAGTCATTTTGAGTTTTCATACGTTGCTAATGTTCCTGATCGATGATTTTCAATTTTTTTTAAATTATTAGTAAAATTTTTCTTTCTTCTGAGGTGTATGGTGAAAGTGTTCAATTTATTTTATTTAGGCTCTTAAAGATTTATTCCTTTCATGTACGCATGTGACCTGGCAAAGTACTCGTTTCTGTAAAATAAATTATCGCAGCTGAGTTCGCTTACAAGGTAGGCACGCCATGCTTTTAGTGAAGCTCTTTTTACATTGATCAAAAGCATGACAATGTTATCTTAAGACAAAGGCGGTAAGTAATTCACCAGTGAGCAAGAGTTAAATCGGAAAAATACTTAAATCACATCTGTCTCTCCAATAAACCAGTTTTAGAATAACATGAATAATAATGAAATAAAAGAATTCTCATGAATGACCTATACGTTACTGAGTAGCATTACTACCAATGTAGCGCAATGAAATCTATCATAACTATATTACAGTCGTTCAACGCGCTCATACAAATTGCATGGCTACAGGTGAGAAATAAGAATGGAAGTTTCATTGAAAGTTGATGCTGGAAGGTGATTAGGACAAAAAATGAGCAGTACATATCTTAAAAAGTTTGTGTATAGAATGTGTCACACAGTTTTTCAAAATGACTTACCGCAAAAACTTAACACAAATGGTAAACAAATATGTGCATCATAATAGCCATGTCAATAATTGTTGAACAAAAGAATGAGAAAAAATCATGAATATGTACTTCCTTCGTTAAGTTATTCTTCATCCAAGAACTCTCATAAATTATATAAATACAGGTGGAAAAAATTTGTGACCCATTGATGAAGAACGCCTTGAGGAACATTCTCTACACACGTACACACAAGAGCTTAGATTTCTGCGGTAGCCGTTTATGTTGGTAAAAGTATATTGTGCAAAAACTAAATGCTTCTATTATAGTAGTCGTTCGTTCGATTAAACATTACTGAAGGAGCATTTGTTGATAAATTTGATGTGGGTCGGTTAATGTCTTCTAAATTCTATGTCAAGAACTTCGTGGTCATTGGGTGCGTAAAGGGTATTTCGAAATCGCCAAGGCTGATCCAAACGGCTTCTGTAACAATATAGTACAAAACATTTAGGATCTAGCACTAAAGACACATTTTAATTGTACACTTCAACTGCACAAGTTATGCTCTTTAATAAACTAAATAAATACATTCAACGAAGATATAAATCTATCAAATGCATGAAATCAGTGCAGGAATTATTGAGCGAAATAAAATAGTTTACGGAAGACCAACAGAAAATATTGAAACCTTACCGAATTATTAGCCCCTTTCGTGCATACTCTTCCGTGTATTGACAGTTGTTGAAAAGCCTAGAGCGCACACGGACCTTAATGAGCCAAGACTCAAATGTGCCTACCGACGCGCATGAGGATCTCTACATTCTACATATTTTTTGTTGAAAACGTGAATTTCTTTGTCAATCACATCTAAAATGGAGTGTGGGATGAGATCCCTCCCAGCATGACTGAAATGTTTGTCGTCTTTGTATCTATTTACAAGCAAAGGAAGGCTGCCATTTTTTCCAATTTATTTAGTATATTAGTTTACGTTTTTTAAGCTCTCTGGATTGATTGTGGCCTTTGAAGATGAAAATTTAATTCCAAAGTTGATTTTGAGTTGAGCTGGTGTGTGTCACTACACGGCGGAAACAACGTATATAGCCTTTGGTGGAAACCGGCTGTAGTCTCAATGTTTGCTTCAATTCATTATTTGCAGAGCCAAACTGTGCATAAACAGAGCACGAAACCTTGTGTTTTGTAAAAGTCTAATCATTATTAATGTGCTTACCTGGAGAGTAAAGTCTTATGCTTCGACTATCGTGGCAATGAATGTATGCGCACGTTGCTGTGATTTAGGGTTCAGTGATCTACGTAAAGGTAAGAGATGTTTTTCATACGTTCATTTTTTCAGTGATGATTATACATGCGATTGCGTAGTGGATTTTTCATTGAATATCGATTGAATTCTTAAGGCAATTCATTTTTGAGCTCACTTTGCTGTCTTCATGTAAGTAGTTGCATGTCGATGACTTACATATGAGAGAAGCAAGTCACACTCGGTATTTATAACAAAAGATGGCGATGAAAACTAATTTTTATAAAACTGTGTAGTGGACATCGGTTGACTCAAAAATATGTTTATGATTATCAGATGTTCAATGGTTGAATACGTTGCCAGAAATTATTTTAGAAAGAAGTTAATTAAGATGTATTTTTCAATTCATTTCTCACTTTTCTCTGCCATTGGACTGTTCACCCTTATAGTCAGGCTCCAGGAATTATTTAATTAAACGTTATATGGTACATGAAGTAATTGTATTCAATATTTGATTGAGAAAGTAGTGCGTTGTTTCTTGTGTACTAGGCCATGTGCGGACATTATTGTACACGTCAACATGAAAGCCACGAGAAGTTTGAAGTAAAATTTGTCTTAAACCTGGTTTTTACTCAATCTTGGCACCCTGTACAATTCCTGACCACCACACACATTCTCAGTAAATACCCAGTTAAAAATCAGTGCAGTATCTCTGAGGGTTCACCTCAGTTGGGTGCAGTAAATGTAGTTTATGAGCCGCTTCGGCGCAGTACATTGCGTCGGCAGTATTGGTTGCAGCGCGCCGTTGGTGGCCACTCGCAGCAGCGCAGTGAAGACTCCACACCCCACGCCACCGCAGAGCACACTGCCCCTCGCTGCGGCTGGCTGGGTGACGTCATGAACTACAATTATGTTCTCGCGTAGACAGAGAGGACGGCTCTTATTATCTGCAGAATTTTCTAGTTTATTTGGAATGATAGAAAAATATCTCCAAAGTCGACCTGAAAAAGTAATTATTTTCTAAAAAAAAACTTGACTCAAAACTAAAGCTTTGCTATCCAAAACACTTCTGCATGCAAATTTATGGCAAAGTTCAACTAAACACTAAAAATGTCGCTATTTTCGAAACAGAAAGTTATTACAGCAAAACTTTTGAAATTATTGATGTAATTTATTCATTTACATATTTCGGTAATCATCAAGCAATGATAGAAAAATCAAAAGTTCATTTAGGAAACGGACGTAAATGAACATAACATTCAAATAAATTTGAGTCATCATTATTTTCTAAAAAACACATGTCTCGCAGTATATTTACATCCTTAAATTTGTAAATAATTAAGTTTAAGAATTTCTGCAAACATGAAGACCAATTATATTTTCAATTTGATGACAAATTCCCCCTAAAATTATCTTGTACGTAGTTAATACTGTAATAAACTTTACTCTATTCTGTCCTTGAATTTGATTGGATTTTGTTTAACGTTTCAATCTTAGTGATATAATGTATAAATGTGATAAAAATACAACAAAATTCCTGTTCTCAAAATTCATAGCAAATCTTCCATGAGTTTTTCATGAAAGAATGGAAAACGGGGAGTATTGTTGCACTGCAATCCAGTAATCAATTCCCATGCAATTGCCGTTAGTTAGCAATGTACTTAGTAGTTGGCGCTTAGATACCAGTTGTTCTGTTTTCAAACTCCTTTTACAAACGAATAAGTCTTAAAATAATGATAATTTTGAGATAATTTGTTTCTCAGCAACATTATCCAGCGTTAAAACTGTTGTGTGGTGAAAAGTAATGAAGTTGCAAAACAGAATGACCTTCTTTTGTGGTGGAAGTAGCAGCATACCTCAGTGTAAATTTTAATTGGATGTGGCTTGTTCACGACATTAGCAGAGCAGCATCCCTTGATGTCCAAGTTTACAGGTGTATGACCTATGAAGCTGAAGTTATGGTCAGTTTAAGCAATCTAGAATACCGAAATTAAGGATTTTTTGACCCGTTTGTTCCATTTGTATCTCCGGAAGCGTTCAATTTTATTTGACAGAACAAAGCGAGTCATGATAATATTGCATGATATTTTCTTACCTGACTTTTGTGCGTATGACAAAATGGGCTGCGTTGAATGCAACTGATACAGTTTAGCTGGTCGTCTTAACTCATCATTCTTAAGTACGAATTTGGGTGATGATGGTGACCTCTGCTAGAGGATTTGAATACTTTACTTGCTTTAGATACAGTTATTCTCCGTTTTAAAGGGAAATGTTGTCGCAAATCCAGCCATTGCTCGTAGCTGAAGTCCTAGGCAAGAGAGCCAACACCTTGCTCAATAAAGGACAAGGGCTTAATTTAAATACACTAAGCCTAAAAAAGCAATTACGCTGATAATTAATGACAAAGCGGATTCATTGAATCTTTTTGCTCGAGTCCGAAGCCACGGCAACGGTTTCGAGCAACCTAAAGAGGAGGCAGCGCACGTTGCCAACTCAGAATCATCAGGAATGTCTTCGCGGGTGCATCAATAGTGCTCTGCGGGTTCGGACCTTTACCGACCCCTGCTTCTGGAACCTAGTGTTCAAGATGGCCGGCTTACTGAAGATGTATTCGCCTGAATAATATCTTCGAAAAATCATGAAGATCCTTCTGGTGAGCCTCCTGTACTTTGTTACGCTTGTCATTAATTTATTGTTATAACTTACAGCGTTACCTGACCCCTATACAGGGTGCCAGGAAAGTCTATGTCTTTAGTGTCCGTTTATTCGGAAAGTTTAGCTGCACGGTCGGGCAGCGAGACAATGTATTATGAAACCGAGGACAAAACTAAGGTGCTGAGTGAATTTTATTGTGAAGTATAAAACAATCGTTTTACTGTCGGCAAGAGAGTTAAGTTGGGAAGAAAACTCTCGTTTTCTACATCCGTGATAAAAGTGCAGTGGAACCTCGGTTAGTGAGCGCCTGGGTTAGTGAACAATTCGGTTCGTGACCGAAAAATTTGCAAACAATTTGCACCGGTTAGTGAATAAAATTTCGGATTATGAACAGCTGACGTCACCCTTACGCGTTCCTGCATCTCAAAGCAAGCATCATTCGCGCTCGGGACAGTTGCATTCTTTTGGTCGTTATCTTTATCGTGATGCTTCCATTTGTTTTTATGATTTTAGTGCTTTATTTTAATAATATAACTTCCAATATAGATTCGTCCCCCATGCAGTAATTCCACCCCACATTTCCATTCACTCACGCCATCACATCATCACATAGCAGTCAAAGTAGTGAGTGAACCGTTCTCATTAAAAAAACATAATTATATGACCGGTGACACACATATTAGTGAGTTAATACGGCATTGGAAGTAATTATTTCCATTTCCTTTAATTCTAATGGGGAAAATTATTTCGGATAGTTAACATTTTGGATTGGAACCAGCTTTCCGAAACGGATTGTGTTCACTAACCGAGGTTCCACTGTACCTTATATGAAGAGTTCACTCACTGCAGCCCCGTCATTTCGATCGGGATCAGTTTGTTTTGCATCTTCGTAGCTTTGGCAGAAGTTCATAATTTCTTTTCGTGTGCAAGTGTCAAATGTGCTATTAGAAATCCAAGAAAACAAATTTAAGTTGATCTCCAATCAGATGACAAGACGGGTGTTGAAACTGTGGCATGCGCTTCTACATTGTATGTATACTGATTGAGGTACTCGTGAAGTCACTCTGAATCCTAGGAGACTTAGGCTTCATTGACGTAGCCTGAACGTGGTCCAAAAAATGAATCTAGTTGGTTCTCAGTTAATCTATGGAAGCAGATAAACTTTGCGTTTAATATATGATTCTCGAATATTTATTATTACAAAATATTTGTTTTCAATTGGAAATATAATAAGTTTTTTACTGTAGAATAACCGAGGACAAGACTGATTTGATGCCCTATACATGTGCAAGTGTATTATTGCTGCTGGATAATATTTGGTAAGTTTCAGTAAAATTTCTCCCTTTCAGAAAATTTTGTAGAATACCACTTGCTATTTGAGGCAAATGTAACATATTTGTTTCTGAAACATTTCATCCTGTTAAAACCATGAATGGACGTTCAAACGTTCAAATGACGTTCAAATGGACTGTGTATTTACAAGACCTCATTTTATTACCACGCGTGTAATTGTATTGTATGAGTGTGTAATTTTGAATTCCACAAATAAAATCATTCGATTGCCGACGAGCTTCACCAAAAAAAAAGATGGGTTCATAGATTAAGTTCAAATTATGTGTATTTACTCTTTGGGTACTCATTGCAGGCCACTCCACATCAAAACAATACATTCACGGGAGGAAATTTTTGACTTATAAATTCACTCATTGAAGAAATACAATTCGAACTGATCTACATAAGACGACACATCATCAATTGAAATTTTAAGCCATTGCTTTACATCCATAAATGCTTAACCCCTGGATGTGATCACGAATTTATTGTTGATCAAAGAATTTATTGAGAATGGGCAGAGGAGGTTTGTAACTATTTTTTCAGTATGTGCTGCAGTTTACAATTTCGAATTAAATATTGTAACGCGAAGATCATTGGTTTATAAGCATCTTATGTATAATTTATGGGTCATCGCACAACAAAAATATATTTTTTATAAATACTTTACAATTATAAAATGAAACGACTTGTTAGGTAGTGTTAGAAGTTGAGAGTGAAAAAAGGGCGGTATTTATAGTTTGCATGCTAGTTGCTTGTCCAGTGCACACATGTATATGTGTACATATGCACACCCATTTGCACACATACACCCATTTACGTACACACAACGCACATACATACACACATATACAAGTAAGCATGTTTGCAAAGACCAGCGTACAGGCGATCAAATCATGATACATACGCATACTACAAAACTGTTGTGTAATGTGTTGAAGTGTAGGACAATAAACAAAGGAGATTCGTAAGTACTTTTTAGTATTTTGTGCAGCTGATTTTTACCAAGCAAAGGAGATTATTGAGCAATGGAGATACTGAGCAAATGAGATTCATAAATACTTATTCTGTCGCTAAGAATTATTGTTGAGACGCAAGATGACGAGCTATTTTGGTTTTAAATTCTCCTTGAGAGATTCTGATATTCAGGGGAAATTTATTCCACAGTAAGGCGCCCGATATTGACAGAGCCTTCTGCCCCATGTGAGATGAACGATAGTCGACTAAGATATTATTGTTTCTGTTCGGCTATAGATTTGTTACATTGGGTGGATGGAAACGCACTATCTCAGCATTTCTCTGAGGAAGATATAACGAGGAGAATACGTATTGGGCCCTCTGCATGAAGAACCTTTCTTGTATAGGAGTCCAGCGTAGTTTATTAAGGAGAGAGGTTTTGTGATCACTTCTTTTGAAGTTACCGTTGCATACCATCTTGGTTGCGAAATTCGCGCACTTTTGTAAATCTCTTTGAAGGATATTGAGGTAAGTCTCCCCATACTAGGCTGCAATAGTCAATGCGCGATACAAGAAGGAAAAGAAAAAATAAAAACAGGTTATTTCCAATAAAGATGGTACAAAAAAGATGGTATTTCATTGGTTTTTAAAATATCTTCAATTAAATAAACTAAGATGATACACACACATGAGGATTGTAATACCCATGTCACTAGTCGAAAAGAAATTATTGAGGGTAATGCACTCCTAATGTTGCTTAATTTACATTTGATGATGTATGTAATTGCAATTATAAGAGACAACACAATTTCATTGACGATGCATTTTCATTGTGGGGTGAAAATACTTTTGACAGTTTACATGCACATGACATAAAGCTTTTAATTTCTTCACTTCAGGAAATTATAGTAGAATTGCTGTTTTCGGAAGATGTTCAAAAATGTCATTTCGAAGGAAGCATGAAAAAGATACAAGCATGAGGACCACGAAAATGACAAGTTTTGTTTGTCTAATTAAAAATTTTTTAACATAATGGTCATTGGTTGATGAGCATTTCATTTAAATATAAATGGATGATCACACAACAAATTTATAGTGTTTTACGTGAATGCTTTACAATAATATAGAGATGACGAGTTAGGTAATGTTACAAGTTGAGAGAGAACAGAAAAAGACCGGAATCTCTAGTTCAAATGATAGTTGTTAGTTTGGCACACACATTTGTGCATATATACAAGTACATATATACACATATACATGTACATACACACACCTAACATGCACACATACATAACTCTAAGAATTAAATGGCCAATAATCTGGATTTTTCGTTGAGCATACTTTTTATACGATGAAAAAACATCAAAGTTACGTAATTTATGTTGCAAGTATTCTCAGCATGAGATTTGAAGGACATGTTTCTATCGAACCAGATACCTATATTTTTAACTTTTTCTGATGTCTGAAAAACTTTACAAGAATATCACCGTGACAAAACTCTTGCCATCTTAATAAACTGAAAACGAGCGAGGGTAAATCACGAGTAGAGAATTTGAGTAAATAAACAAGAAACCTAGAAAAAATTCGTCAACCAATTTAAAAAATATACTCTAATTGCCAAAATATACGAAATAATACGAAAAATAGAGAGTCGCGTACAAGGAAAAGCCCATACATATAACCAAACAATATCAATCGATTGCAGGTCGCGTACAAGGAAAAGCCCATACAAATAACCAAACAATATCAATCGATTGCAGGTCGCGTACAAGGAAAAGCCCATACAAATAACCAAACAATATCAATCGATTTCAGGTCGCGTACAAGGAAAAGCCCATACATATAACCAAACAATACCAATCCATTTCAATTCGCCAAACTCAAAAGTCTATAAGCAAGTTTTCCATACCCATGAATTTGAATCTACCGTAAGAACAACCAAAAATACTCGTACATCACCTGGAAACGACAAAATAACTAACGACATGATCAAACATCTAAATTTAACGGCTAAACAATACATCTTAAGCATTTTTAATAAATTTGGACAACAGGTTACTTCTCACCACAATGGCAGCACTTGATAATAACACCAATTTCAAAACCTGGAAATGACCATAGTAAACCGAACAACTACAGACCGATCGCACGTATACGAGCTGTCCGTGCAATTTAATGGAACGAATGATTAGCCCAATGGAATATCTTCACGTGCACAATATAATAATTAAAGCGCAGTGTGAATGCAAGAGCACTACAGATCATTCGGTCAGAGAAGATTCAACTATAAAATTAGCTTTTGTAAACAGAACACTTCATTTCAGTGTTCTTTGACCTCGAAAAAGCTTACGATAGTACGCGGAGACATGTGATTATACGGGATTTCTTCGACGTTGGACTCAGGGCAGACCACCAATCTTCATCACCCAATTCTTAGAACATAGATCACTAAGTGTCCGAATACATAACTCAAGTATTTACGGATAGCGAAACGGAATCCCTCAAGGCAGTGTGATCTCTTAGTTACATAATTTGCCCTCAAAATAAACGACCGAAAACGCTTTAGATTCCGGTGGAATCTAAACAGATTCCACCGGACAACAAGTTCCATTACTCACTATATGTTGACGACTTGCAAGTCGGATACCACCACCAAGACCTCCAGGTCTTTCAAAACAAAATGCAATCCTGTTTAATATTTCACTTAAGAGGTCTCAAAGTCAAAACTTCATATTTTTACCTAGCATAAGTAAAGCAATCCATTTTAATACCATACCCGGATTATTCGTCAGACCAACACTCAAACTCAACAACGGAAACATTCAATACACAAACTCGCATGAATTCTTAGGCCTAGTCTTTGATGAAAAATTGAGCTGGCAACAACATGTCACTGCTTAAAAAGAAGAAAGGATATGACAGCCTTAACTTGCTGAAATCAAAAACAGCACAAAGCTGGGGAGCTGACCGTACCTCGATCCCCAGAATCTACAGAAGCATGAGAAAATCAATCCCAGATTATCGATCAATAATCTACAATTATTCTGGCAGTCAAACCCCTTTGCAAATGCTATTCTGTAATGATTTAATTGATAAATGAATGCTGATTGAAATTATTTCAAATTGGCTAAAATTTTGTATTGGCAGTAATTGCTTGTTTCATATTGAAATTTAACTTAATCAAAATCACTCATTAATAGTTTTTCAAATAAATGATGGTTAAACACTCTGAATCATTCTATGTCTTTAACCCAAGTTCTTTCAATTTGCTAGCAATTTATAAGGTGTTTTAAAATAATTTGTGTGAGGCAATTGTGGGAAGTAGTCCTAATGATATCTTGATTTCACTCAATGAGCATGAATGACCCATGTCATTTAATTTTTGGGCTTTTTAATTTTACAGTTATTTTCTTACTGCTCATTGCCTGTATTATAATGAAGAGAAACATCATGCAATCTTCTGTACTTTAGTAGGAGAATGGTAGCATACCTCCTCTGAGTATACACAGCATTAACACGTGAGCCGCCACGTGAGCCACCGGTGGTACGTGGAGGGAATTTTAGTAATGCTGCTAACTGACCAGTAATCACAAGCTTAATATTTATACACACTTAATCAAAGGTAAACAAAGGCACAATGCAGTTAATGTTTGCTATTTTCAAAATTGCTCACCACAATCAACTTTATATTTCAATTGAATACTGAACTTTAGTTCAACCTATGGCGGTTAACATGTTCAAAAAAATGATTAGATTTTGAATTTCAGCTTTCCATCCTACATCTGGTCACTTTGAAAGGTGACTTTTAATGTCATGAACAGTGATCATGAACAAAGTTGTTCGCAAAGGTGGCCATGCAGAGTTAGCCACCAAAGGTGACCCTACAGGGTTCATATCGTTTACGTTGGGTTCCTCTTAGTTAATTCAAGGTCTAGAAACAATGAAACATGATCAATGGGTCTTTCTGTAAAATTTTGTTCAGGGTAGGCTACATGGAATCTAAATTATTATGAACTCCAATCTCGAAGTGAAATTTGACTAAATTGAATGAAGAAAAATCCAGTTCAACTGAATAAAGCTTATTGAGAGAAAGAATGTTCACATTGAGATTGAGGAATTTACAAAATCAAAATTTAAACTACATAAGGATCAATACAACAGTTCATAAGAAACAGGATCTAGAAGCTGGGTAATGGGTTGAAATACTTTGGTATTTTTTCAGAACAGCATACTAATTGATTATCGAAATTTTGATGCTTATACAATGTTAATGACATCAAAATAAACTACTTTTCTTCTATACACTTTCCAGTTCTACTCTAAACTTGAGTTTTGCCAAAATGTGCCTTCTTCCAAAAATGTTGAAAATTTTGATGATACACTCTTGGTCAAAATCTTAAGACCAAGCGAAAAATGTGCTGTTTTTCCTGATTTTTGCTTATTTATAATGTATGAAATAGAATTTCATTTCGTCTTAAACATTACAGTACGCGGGAATACGATATAGAAGGTGGCT